>CM068347.1:3897499-3924999 GCA_034769755.1 Odontamblyopus lacepedii
ATGCTTAAATCCAGTTGGTTTAAACCTAAAGTGTGTCTCTCTGATCTGAACGCGATTACTCCCTAAACCCCAGAACCTGCACCGGTCCTGAGTCAGTGCTAGTGCAGCCTCTGCAGCTCAGATCCTGGAGGTTCTGAGCTTCATGAGGCCTGAACTTAAACTGAGAAAAACAAACTGCTGCACAAAGTTATCTTTAAATATGGATCAAAACAAGACCATGTGCAATGACAGTTCTTCTTAATACTTAATAATATATTCATAATATTCCTGGTTTATTTTCTGGCCTGATGGACAGATCTGTGGGCAGCTCTGTGGGCAGATCTGTGGGCAGCTTTGGTCAGCTCTGGGCAGATCTGTGGGCAGCTCTGGGCAGCTCTGGGCAGCTCTGTGGGCAGATCTGTGGGCAGCTCTGGGCAGATCTGTGGGCAGATTGGGGCAGATCTGTGGGCAGCTCTGTGGGCAGATCGGGGCAGATCTGTGGGCAGCTCTGTGGGCAGATCTGTGGGCAGCTTTGGTCAGCTCTGGGCAGATCTGTGGGCAGCTCTGTGGGCAGATCTGTGGGCAGCTCTGTGGGCAGCTCTGTGGGCGGCTCTGGGCAGATCGGGGCAGATCCGTGTGAGCCTGAGCCTCTGCAGTGGAATATTGTGTTTGGTTTGAAAGTTCTGAAGGTCAGTGCTCTGATGGAGCGGAGGCTGAGTCCGGCTGCTTCACTGAACCAGAACAGCTCAAATCATGTCCTCTGGAGCTGAGGGGTTCCCCAGGGGCCCGTGTGAGGGCCGCTTTAAATCCGACACACTCTGCTGCACAATCTGCTGAGAAAATACAACTCAACAATATCCTTCACTCTGCAAAAGAACGTCTAGAGTTTATTAAAATGGATTGAATTCAAAATATGAAATGCACATTTAAACTTTTCTAGTGTGGGGTTCACCACCTCCTCGTCTCCAGGGAATTTAAGCACCAGAGCTGCTGCTAACTTCATCTACTGGCACCACCTTCTAGTCTCCATGAAAACTAATAAGTTGAATGCCATACTCTGGAATATTCTGGGCTTCTGTAGCCCCTCCCACCCCACACACACACACACACACACACACACACACACACACACACACACTCACACACTCTACCTTCACCTCTACCTTCACACCTGTGGGTGGAGTGTTTGGTCTGGGCGGGAGTCGATCCTCTGACCTTTGGTTTTGGAGCCACTCCTCAAACAGGAGCTTTTCCCCTAAACACAAACGCCCCACAGTTCACCTTAAACACTCAAGTCTGCAGATTTACTCGTCTGGGAGGATATAGAGAAGATAATGACATAAGAAAAGTTCTGTTCAGCACAAATGAGGCAAGAAATGAGAAATGAGCCTGAACCAGGAGTTTCTGAATTTGACTCATTCAAGTGCAGTTCCACATTTCACTGAGCTTCAGTCCTGAACTCCTGAACACACAAACACACACAGTGATACACACAAACACACACAGTGATACACACAAACACACTCAGTGATACACACAAACACACTCTGTGATACACACAAACACACTCAGTGATACACACAAACACACACAGTGATACACACAAACACACTCTGTGATACACACAAACACACTCAGTGATACACACAAACACACACAGTGATACACACAAACACACACAGTGATACACACAAACACACTCAGTGATACACACAAACACACACAGTGATACACACAAACACACACAGTGATACACACAAACACACTCAGTGATACACACAAACACACTCAGTGATACACACAAACACACACAGTGATACACACAAACACACTCAGTGATACACACAAACACACACAGTGATACACACAAACACACTCAGTGATACACACAAACACACACAGTGATACACACAAACACACTCAGTGATACACACAAACACACTCAGTGATACACACAAACACACACAGTGATACACACAAACACACTCAGTGATACACACAAACACACTCAGTGATACACACAAACACACACAGTGATACACACAAACACACTCAGTGATACACACAAACACACTCAGTGATACACACAAACACACACAGTGATACACACAAACACACTCAGTGATACACACAAACACACACAGTGATACACACAAACACACTCAGTGATACACACAAACACACTCAGTGATACACACAAACACACACAGTGATACACACAAACACACTCAGTGATACACACAAACACACTCAGTGATACACACAAACACACTCAGTGATACACACAAACACACTCAGTGATACACACAAACACACACAGTGATACACACAAACACACTCAGTGATACACACAAACACACTCAGTGATACACACAAACACACACAGTGATACACACAAACACACTCAGTGATACACACAAACACACTCAGTGATACACACAAACACACTCAGTGATACACACAAACACACACAGTGATACACACAAACACACTCAGTGATACACACAAACACACACAGTGATACACACAAACACACTCAGTGATACACACAAACACACACAGTGATACACACAAACACACACAGTGATACATACAAACACACTCAGTGATACACACAAACACACTCAGTGATACACACAAACACACACAGTGATACACACAAACACACTCAGTGATACACACAAACACACACAGTGATACACACAAACACACACAGTGATACACACAAACACACTCAGTGATACACACAAACACACACATAAACTCAGACAGGACATGACGGGTTTTATGAGTGTTTATCCTGCAGGAGATTCAGACTCAGCAAAATATATTTGTCCCAGAGGAGCGTTCATCTGGAGCTCTGACAGAGCACACACACACACACACACACACACACACACTAACACACACGCACACACACACACAAATACACAAACTGTGTGTGGGTCCCGAACAGTTTAAAGTTGAACTCGGGCACATTTGAAGCTAAAGTTAGTTTCTAGAGGAGGTGGAATTCTGTCAGAAGCCAAAAAACGGCACAGATCAGTGTTTCCTCGGCGGAGATCTCACTGTGGCAGTGAGTCTGTCAAGGCAACAAACTAGTTTTCAAACTTGTGAAAGCCCAAAAGACTCGACTGTCAACTCCAGCGGCGGCAAAAGAAGAAACAAGTGAAGATCGACTACTGACGGTGAAGAAGAAGAGAAGCTGAAAGTTGTTGAAAGAAAATGGTTCGGGAATGGTTTTTTTTAGCGTTTTCAAAAAATATAATTCACTGGTAAATAAGTGGGATTAGAAATTACATCAGCGATCGAGTCTTTTGGGCTTTGGCCTGTGCAGTGGGAAATCAACAGAGGGAAGTGTGAGGTGCTTATAAAGTTGTTTTCTAACATTTCCAGACACTAATTGAGTGAACCAGGCAGAGCGTTTTGTTTGTTAGACTCGTGGCTGTTGTCAGATGGGTTAAAGTGGTGTTAAGCTTCTTCAGTGTGAAGCAAATTGGTGTTTTACGTGGAAGTTCAGAACTTGCCCCCATCACTACACTAGTTTGTTGCCTTGACAGACTCACTGCCACAGTGAGATCTCCACCGAGGAAACACTGATCTGTGCCGTTTTTTGGCTTCTGACAGAATTCCACCTCCTCTAGTGACGGACTTTAGCTTCAAATGTGTTCAACTTTAAGTGGAACTCATCAAGCTGACAATGCAGCACTATTTACAATGAATTACCAACACATAGCTCCCATTAGACTTTTTCAGAGATTGGACATGTGCAGGTTTTGTTCAGCTCTTTATTAACAGCTCTTTATTAACAGCTCTTTTTCTTTTACTCATGTACAGTCACTTTATTTATGGCTTCTGTCGTGGTGAAAACACTAAAAAGGTTCAAATAATTCTCACCTGACTCTGCAGTGGTGGAAGACGGTGCGCTTGCTGTTTTCCGGTTGTAGTTCTCGCTGTAGTTTTTACTGAACCGGGTTAGGTTTGGTTTTGGGGTTTGGTTTTGCCCCATTTTGGATCAGGCACCTGCTCCTCCCACAGCGACAGCAGCTCTCACTTTGTCACCTGTGATTCTCGAGCGACAACGTTCTGCAGTTTGCTTTTGTCCTTCAGGGATAAACGAGCAGATAAAAGCAGTAATAGAACAATGAAAGCTGCCGAGAAGTGTTTTGTTCAGATTAAAAGAGTTAGATTTTCTCCACAGGCCGGTCCTTTGCAGCTGATGAGTTCAGTATTCAGGTCAAATCTCAGTTTAGTGTCCACCACGGTGCCCAGATGTTTGTAGATGACACTGACACTGAGAACAGAAACACGTCTAAAAGTTTATTTGGTTTTAGCATAAGTTAAATCCATGTTATGTCAGTTAAACATGTACATTTCAAATACACATTTATGTACAGCACAAAAAAGAATGTTTATACTTAGACGTAATGACTGACAGGACAGAGGGTTGTCTGTTACATTAAGGTGAGTTGTACAGTTGTAGGGAATAGTGTTGGGCGGTAATCCAGTGTCCCGCGGTATCAAAAAGTATCATCAGTATCAGTTTCATTCCCATCATTAAAAAAATCTGCATCAGGACCTAAAACCACAGCAGGACTTTCTCCCTCCGCTCTCTCTCCTCTTCAAACGTGGTTCCGCTCGGAGATTTCCATCCACACGCAGCAGGAAGAAGAAAAAAACCTGACTGACGCTTCGAGTGCGACGCTGAGCCCAAAAGTTTGTGATGGAGACGTTTTATTGAAGCCGAGAGTCGAGAGGGGACGAGGCTGAAGAGGAGAAAGTTCCCGAGGGCGAAGTCAGACTTTCACGGAGGAGACGGTAAAGCCCAATTTATGGTTCTGATCCAAACGACCTGCACCTCCCAAACTTTCTAATGACGCCTCAAAACGCCGCAGACATAAGGGCTGTGATTGGTCCTCTGCACCGCTCTACATTTCCTCCTCATTCTAGACTCTGAGGAATAATGTGTTTAATGCAGCTTTGGCACATTTGTTTACGTTTTACACAAACCAAACTTCAAACCTCATGACTCATTTGCATACAGCTCATTTGCATACAGCTCATTTGCATACTGTATAAGCGCTGATAAAAACAGCTCGTGCACTGATGCTGATGTGATCGAACGAGCCGCAAAGTTTGGTTTGATCAGAACTTGTGCCTCATCTGCAAATATAAAGCTGAGACTCTGTTTCTGAAGGGTTTAGGTGCAGCTACAGAATAATTCTGAATTAGTCACAGTAAAACTGTAAACCCCGGGAAAATGCTGAGAAGGATTGATGGGATCAAAATTTGATTACCGCCCAACCCTCGTAGGGAGTATTACCTGTTACATAAGGGTGAGTTGTACGTACACTTTGCTTAGTTACTTACATTGGTTTACACTGGACATATATGTAATAGGAATTATGACGATCAGATAGAACATTCCAGACACACACACACACACACACCCACACACACACACACGCACACACACACACACACAGGACCCAGCCCCGGGGCAGCACCTGTGGAACATTCTTGTACAGATTATCAGGATTAGGTTCAGTCTTGTGTTCAGACCCAGACTCCTCTCCTCCACTGTTCTGGGATCAGCTCCTCGTTCCTTTCTGCTTTTCCCGTTTGGTTTATGTCAAAGGTTCTACAGCCCGTACAGTGTGCCGCAGACCACAGACCACAGCGCTCCGATTGGTCCAAACGCTCCACGCCGCGCTCCGATTGGTCCAAACGTTCCACGCCGCGCTCCAATTGGTCCAAACGCTCCACACCGCGCTCCAATTGGTCCAAACGCTCCGTGCTCCTATTGGTCCAAACGCTCACGCGCATCATTGGTCGAGCGCTCCGCGCCGCCTCGATTGGTCGAGCGCTCCGCGCCAACGCTCGATTGGTCGAGCGGCTCCACGCCCGGCGCTCCGATTGGTCCGAGCGGCTCCACGCCGCTCTCCGATTGGTCGAGCGGCTCCACGCCGGCGCTCGATTGGTCAAAGCGCTCCACGCCCGCTCCGATTGGTCCAAAGCGCTCCATGCCGCGCTCCGATTGGTCCAAAGCGGCTCCACGCCGCGCTCCGATTGGTCGAAGCGCTCCACGCCCGGCGCTCCGATTGGTCAAGCGCTCACGCCGGCGCTCCGATTGGTCGAAACGCTCCACGCGCTCGATTGGTCCAAATGCTCCACGCCCGCTCCGATTGGTTCAACGCTCCATGCCGCGCTCCGATTGGTCAAAGCGCTCCATGCCCGCTCCGATTGGTCAAATGCGCTCACGCTGCGCTCTGATTGGTCAGCTCCGCGCCCGGCGCTCCGATTGGTCCAAAGCGCTCCATGCCGCGCTCCGATTGGTCAAAGCGCTCACGCGCGCTCCGATTGGTCGAGCGCTCGCGCGCGCTCCGATTGGTCGAGCGCTCCGCGCCCGCTCGATTGGTCGAGCGCTCCACGCGCCCGGCGCTCGATTGGTCCGAGCGCTCCACGCCGCTCTCGATTGGTCCGAGCGGCTCCACGCCGCGCTCGATTGGTGCAAACGCTCCACGCCTGGGCTCGATTGGTCCAAGCGCTCACGCCCGCTCGATTGGTCAACGCTCCATGCCGCTCCGATTGGTCCAAAGCGCTCACGCCGCCCGCTCGATTGGTCGAGCGGCTCCACGCCCGCGCTCGATTGGTCCAAGCGCTCCATGCCGCTCGATTGGTCCAAAGCGCTCCATGCCGCTCGATTGGTCAAACGCTCCGCTGCGCTCTGATTGGTCCAGCTCCACGCGCGCTCCGATTGGTCAAGCGCTCCATGCCGCGCGCTCCGATTGGTCCAAGCGCTCCACGCCCGCTCCGATTGGTCGAGCGGCTCCACGCCGGCGCTCCGATTGGTCGAGCGCTCCACGCCGCGCTCCGATTGGTCCAAATGCTCCACGCCGCTCCGATTGGTCCAAAGCGCTCCATGCCGCTCCGATTGGTCCAACGCTCACGCCCCGCGCTCGATTGGTCAAGCGCTCCATGCGGCGCTCGATTGGTCCAAATGCTCACGCGCCCGCGCTCGATTGGTCCAAGCGCTCCACGCCCGCGCTCCGATTGGTCCAAATGCTCCCACGCCCGCTCCGATTGGTCCAAACGCTTCCATGCCGCTCCGATTGGTCCAAAGCGCTCACGCCAGCGCTCCGATTGGTCCAAATGCTCCACGCCCGCTCCGATTGGTCAAACGCTCCACGCCGCTCCGATTGGTCGAGCGCTCCCACGCCGCTCTCCGATTGGTCCGAGCGCTCCACGCCAAGGCTCGATTGGTCCAAAGCGCTTCCACGCCCGGCGCTCGATTGGTCCAAACGCTCCATGCGCTCCGATTGGTCAAAGCGCTCCATGCCCGGCGCTCGATTGGTCGAGCGCTCCGCGCGCGCTCCGATTGGTCCGAGCGCTCCACGCCCGCTCGATTGGTCCAAGCGCTCCCGCGCCCGCTCCGGATTGGTCCGAAGCGGCTCCACGCCAAGGCTCCGTTGGTCGAGCAGCTCACGCGCTCGTGCCCGGATTAGTCGAGCGGTCCGCGCTGCGCTCCGATTGGTCCAAATGCTCCACGCCGCGCTCCGATTGGTCCGAACGCTCCACGCCGCGCTCCGATTGGTTCGAACGCTCCACGCCGCGCTCCGATTGGTCCAAACGCTCCACGCCGCGCTCCGATTGGTCCAAACGCTCCACGCTCTGATTGAGATATTTTGGAGAGGTTAACAGAATTGTACATATGCTATTTTTTTTCTTTTTTAATCCTTTTATTGGTCTTCACTGTGACTCATTACTGTCATTACATAAGGGTGAGTTGTTGTACAGTTGTAGGGAGTATTATCTGAATTGTTATATAGTTGTAGGGAGTATTATCTGTTACATAAGGTTGAATTGTCGCACAGTTTTACTAACTTCTATTATCTGTTATTATCTCCAAAGAAATTACAGTTCTTTTATTATCTAGTAACTTAAGTAAAGGATCATGGCCGAGCGCAGTTCTGTCTTTTTTTAATACTTTTAAGTGAAAAACGTTGCAATTCGATATATTCTGACAGTCCACGACATTATTGTGAGAGTTTTGATGATACGATATCACGATATTTCAGTTGTTGTTACATCCCTAAAAGGAAACAAAAACTTTAAAACCTTGAAACGTCACATTATACATACATTAACTGACTGCATCAAAGACTTAAAATTGTGGTTAGGACAAAATTTTCTCCATTTGAATGAAAGCAAAACAGAATACATTTTATTTGGTGATTCTGCGTCTTCCGATTTTGATTGGTTGTCATCAAAGTTAAAATTGACCGTCAGGAACCTTGGGGTCACTTTTGACAACAGCTTCAAATTTGATGAGCAGATTGACAGTGTGGTGAGAGCCAGTTTTTATCAGTTACGCCTTTTATCTAAAGTAAAGCCTTTTTTAAATTGCACCGACCTCGAATGGACTATTCATGCTTTTATCAGTTCGAGAATAGATTATTGTAACACACTTCATGTCGGTGTCTCCCAAACTGCTCTCAGTCGCCTTCAGCTCGTGCAGAACGCTACAGCTCGTTTTTTAACCAACACACGTAGACGTCAGCACATCACCCCAGTCCTTTTTACACTTCATTGGCTTCCAGTTTCTTTTAGAATTGATTTTAAAATTTTACTTTTTTGCTACTGCATGGTGGCTGAGTGGCAACACTCAGGCCTCACAGCAAGAAGGTTGCGGGTTCGATCCCCGGGTCGCCCGGGCCTTTCTGTGTGGAGTTTGCATGTTCCTCCCCGTGTCTGGATGGGTTTCCTCCGGGTACTCCGGTTTCCCCCATCAACCTAAAACATGCAGCACCCCTATGAACTAACATCAAGGACCATGTTGTCCACCCTCCTGTGGGCTCACCACCTGCAGAGGGGTTCATAGGGGGGGTCAGGTGCTATGAGGATTGGGCAGCAAGCTGCCCCCGCGACCCAGCCGGATTAAGCGGGAGATGATGGATGGATGGATTTTACTTTTTGTTTTTAAAGCTCTTAATTGCTTAGCACCTTGTTATTTGACCGAGCTTTTATCTTTCCAAAAATCAGGTCGCACTTTAAGGTCAAATAACCAACTTCTTTTGGAAGTCCCCCGAGCCGAGCTCAAACACTGGGGTGATGGAGCTTTCTCTGTGGTTGGTCCCAGACTGTGGAACAATCTGCCCTTTGAGCTACGGAGCATCACTGATTTTAACCTTTTTAAATCTAGGCTTAAAACATATTTATTCAAAATGGCTTTTAATACTTAGTGGTTTGTGGCACGTAATTTTTTCTGCATTGTGTGTTTTACTGTATATTGTTTACATTGTTGTATGTTCTGTCTTTTGTATTGTTGTATTTTCTGTTTTTAATTGGACAGCACTTTGGTCACCAATGGTGTTGTAAAGGGCGATATAAATAAAGGTTGATTGATTGAAAGGTTGATACAAAATATTGTAGTTAAACAGTAACACATGTAACTGTTGCTTTTATCAAATTGCAAAAGGTCTGTTTACTAAAGCTTGATTTCAAAACTTAAGTTGCAGAAGTATTTGTAATCATAGTGGGTTATCAGGACAAGTTGAGTTTGTTTTGTTTGTATCTCTGGCTTATTTACTCAGTTATCTGGAAGGTTAAGGGTGAGGGTGACTCAGGCCTGACAAATGGAGCTGTTCTGGAGAAACGGCCTGTGTTGCCCTCGCTGCGTCAGTCTGCGCTCCGTTAGTCAACGAGGAGGAGGAGGAGGGCGGGTGTTCGGGGCATCAGGGGTAAAAAGAACGGATCTAACAGGAAACCACACTGCAGACAGGTGCCTCTCCCCTGCACAACAGAAACTCAGACGCACTAAACAACGCCCAAAACTGCTCCAAACACCTCCTTCCTCAGAGCGTACAGACCAACTCACAGCTACTCCTCAGTGCTGTTTCGTCCGTCCTTTTTTAGTGTTATTTTATTGTGAAAGAAGAAGAGAGAAGTCATTTGAGATGTCACATAGTACTTGAATTTGCAGCACAAATTGCAGTTTTTTACCAGAAAGCTGCAAATGTGCCTTGTTTGCACTAAAATGGTTCCAAAGGGCTGGGAACAGTAAAGATTGATATTAAAACTCCATATATTCAGCTCAGAAGCAAAAGTTCATTTAATCAGCAGTAATTTTTGTTTCTGGTCCAAACTGAGCTGAAGTTCACTTTCATTTCTCTTCATTATTGTGGGTCTGTGGCTGTGCGCGGTGTAAACAAGAGCACATGAGTGACATGAGGAACTCTGGGGCGTCACAGACACAAATGACTCTGCAGATAAATGATGCATCAGGACATTTATGTGTCTGTGAACAGGATTCAATGTAAATAATAGTCTAAGCTTTAGAACGAGGTATAACCTGCCCACGTGGACTCTTGGCCCATATCAGCCAGATTTAGGTCGATATGTCTCATATCGGCCGATAATATCGTCCAGCTCATATCGGACGGGTCCTCGTTACATCCCAAATTATGACAGAACCAAAGTCTTGTCAAGTAAATTTTAAAGGCTAAAGTGGCAGATTGTCAATTCTGTTTATCGGATGCAAAGATATTCAATATAATATCGAATTGTTAGATACTGGTGCCACGATTCCACACACGTGTTTGTTCGATACACGTGTCGACATGCACATGTCCCTCCATGTGCTCTGTGGTCATTTATTTTGGTCCAAAGGGAAACAGTTTTGTCGCAGTGTCCTTCTCAGATGCAGCAAAAACAGCTCCACAGGGACTCACAGGTGAAATATTCTAACACAGGAGGGTTTGATCTTTGACTCACTCTTTATTTTACATTAACAGACTCAGGAATGACAAAGATATGAACTTTTAAATACTTTAGAATCGCTTTTAATCAAATGCGTTCGTTTCCACACATGCGACATGACTCACGATAAACACGATCTATTTCTCAGACTCTCAGGAGTTTTCCTCAGAAATCGCTGTTGAGTCATTTCTGTATGAAGAGGAGACTGGTTATATTGTAAAATGAAAAACAGCCTGAGAAAACTCTGTTCTTATTTTCACTGAACTCTGAGCTGTGAATCACTGAACCAACCTGATTGTGCTGTAATGTGTTGTGTAAAACATATTGTTTCATTATATTATAGTCGTTAGCAGAAGAAATGACATGAATTACATATTGTTTTGCGTATTAAAACATCAAAATCGAATCAATATCGTGACCTGTGCATCAAGATACGTATCGAATCGTGGGAAAACCGTACCGTTGCATCCCAATCGCAATAAATATCGTACCACGAGATCTGGATATTGTTACATCGCGACGTTATTTGGTTCTTTTGTTTGTTTTCAACACAAATTCCAGTCACAGCGTCATCGTGAGCTTCATCTGACCGGAGCCGCACGCTGTGACCTCCCTCGGCTCTTCACGCCGTCTGTGGTCCGAGCGTTTGTCTGTTCGTGCACACGGCCGGCGAAAAGACCGAGTGCATCAGGTGTGAAATCATCCAAACCAAACACAAGGGAGCCGTCAAATTAAACAGAAAATATTGACTCTTCCTGAGCCTGTCCTGTTCCCGGTGTTTACAGTACAGTCCAGAGCCGGGGAGGGCGATAACCACAGTTCAGATCACGTTTTTAGCTCCTCGATGTTTCTGTGGCGGCGACTGAAGCTGCTTCAATAGAGAATCGCACAGACACAATATTCATACATCATCGTGTCACAGAATCAGACAGAGGGGTGCGTTTTATCGTTATATTACAGCCCTCGTTTGCATTAGAGGCCGTTAAACTTTGCGTGTTAAACGGCGCTGGGGAAAAAGCACGTCGTTAAAAATAAAACGGACAGAAAAACATTTCCTTTAGAGCTTTATGGACTCATTTGGTTGCCGTATTGTTTTATAACCCGCAATTTATTTATTTTTAACTGTGCGTTGTTGAACTTCTCTGGTGGACGCTTTGTCTGGAAAGTTCCACAGTACGGTGTTAAACCTTTGTATCGTCATGGGGACCAAACCAGACCAAGTTCCAGGTCAGATCTGTGGAGAGGCGACCCCGCTCACAGTCAGAATGTCTATTTTTCTAGGTGTTTTTGAGCTCTAAAACAGCCTGTGATTGAATAAATGTAAAGTAAAGACCAAATAATAATTTTTTTTTTTTTTAAAGTGTATTTATTTTATTGACAAGAGGTAAAATACAAATTCTTTAGTTGGGCTGTAACGATATCCAAGTGTCACGATACGATATCATCACGATCTGAACCTCACGGTACGATATTTATCGCGATATCGTGGGAAAGTTCACGATGTTACGATGTTCTACAGAATAACACGACTGATTTGGTGCAACATTTACTGTCATTAGGGATGGAACGAAATCCAAACCTCTGGACCAGATTTACACCATATTTGTCTTTCGTTCTTTCTTTTCCTCTTTTGTTCTTTTTCACTCTTTCTTTCTTTCTTTAGTTCTTTCGTCTATTCTTTCATTCTTTCTTTTTCATTTGTTCTTTCTTTTCTTTGTTTGTTCTTTTGTTCATTCATTCTTTCTTTCTTTTGCTCTTTTGTTCTTTTTTTTCCTTCTTTAGTTCTTTCTTTCCTTAATTCATTTGTTTGTTCTTTGGTTCTTTCTTTTGCTCTTTTGTTCGATTTCATTCTCTCTTTATTTTACGTTCTTTCTTTCACACTGTCTCTTTTTGGTTCGTTTGTTCTTTATTTTTCTTTTGTTTGTTCGTTCTTTTTTCATTCGTTCTTTCTCTCTTTCATTTTTTCTTTTGTTTTTTCTTTCTTTAGTTCATTTGTTCTTTCATTCTTTCATTTTTTTCGTTCTTTCTTTCGTTCGTTCATATTCCATAAACATCTCACTGTACCAGATTTATTGCAATATTAAACTGTGAATCTGCTCCTTTTTCCTCTAAAAACGCTTCACAGACTTAATCCACAGAATGAAGATGTAAAAGTGCTTAGAACAGTTATTTCTTCATGTCGTCTGCACTGAAACGGAGCAAAGGATCATGGTCTATGTAGTTCCCTCTGTTTTTTTTTTTTAGCTATTTCTGCATCAGAACTGTTCATTTAAGCAAAGAGACTTGGGATTCGATATATTGTGATGCTCCACGATATTATTGTGAGACCTTTGGCGATACGATATCACCAGATTTACGTTATCCCTGTTGTTTAGACATTTAGAAGGAAAAAGAGTGTAAAAGTGTAGCTCTCACATACAGACTTGTGCATCACTACTGTAGTATTCACATGCACATTTTTTTTTTTTTTTTTGGACACTTTTACGGCTTTAGAACGGCTTTTTCAGACGAAGAAGTGAAACGGAGTGAATCACCAACGCACGGCAGATCAGTCCCCTGAGTTTCATATAGTGACTCATGTGGCTCTTTTTTTTTTTTTTTTTTTTTTACAAATTTGCAACTGAAAAACTGATTCATAATGAGACGAAGGAAGTGTGTAGAGGTTGAAATGTTTTTACATAGTTTGGCTTTTACGTTACGCTTACAAAAAATACAAAATAGTTTCAGTGTCGTGGGGGCAGGAGCGTTGGGGACTGGAAGGGCCGATGGTGCGTCTAGTATTTTACCACCACTAGGGCTGTTTCTTCAGTGAATTATCTCACTTATATCAGCATTTGTATTCGTTGTCTAATCATTTTATTTAGATTATATGCACTTTTCTGGGACAGCATAAAGGAGAAGTGAGTATTTTTGGTGTTTAAACGTCCGAAAAAGGCTGATTTCTCATGATTCACAAGTTTAATATGTGTTTATACGGACAGTTTCCTCATATTCTTTTCCCATAAACATAAATACTGAACCGTAGTCGTCGTCTCGTGAGTAAAGTCTAATGGATCCATGTGACGTCTTTAGTTGACCACGAAATTCTTACCACCGTAACCACCACAGAGTATGGACCGAGCAATTAATCTGTGAATGTCTATAATGGTGCTGTACAAATCAAATGCATTAGTATTATTATTAAAACATTTACAGATGTATTTGAGAAAAGTTGGGTAATTAAGCTTTAATACGATACAGATTTTTTTAGAATCCAGAGTAACCGATGGCCGATAAGATCTGCCGATATCTCTGAGCTGATATTATGATTATTTTCCACAAATTATGCTATTTACATTTACCACAAACTCACCCACTGCCCTTTTTTTTTTTAAACACAAACCATAAGGGAACTGTGTAGTCACATTTAGCGCAGGTTTCTCTTCTTCTTAAAGCGTTAATATAAAGTTTGTGTGTGTTTTGAGGCAGCAAATCGACCAAAACTATGCTTGTTTTCATAGAAATGTCATAGTTTTGCTTTGGAGTGTTTCATTAGTGGCGTTAACGTTCATCTTGCATTTATTCAGTTACTGGTGAGTTTATTCTCCAAAATAATTAGAAAAACTGGAAAAAACCTCCTCAGATTTGACTTGTAACTTGGCTGGCATCACATGTTTGTCTCCATGAAGATTGATAAGTTTAATGCCATACTGTGCAACATTACAGGTATGAATGCACCGATGGATACTGGTGTCTGATATCGATCCAGGAAATTTTCCCAGATCCGATATCAGTTGCCTGGTTTTTTCTCTGTTCTATCCAAGTTGCCTGTTTGCTCTGTATTCTTGGCGTCATCATTTGTAAACAGGGTGAGGCGTTCAGAAGTGAGTTCACATCAGCCTAAACCCCTTTGGTTATAGTTTTATGTGGAATGTTTGTAACTGTCTATTAAGTTCATGATTAAGTACATAACTGAAGAAAATAAACTACTACTACTATTATATTCACTCTTGTTTCTCTTCGGATGGTACACATTTTTCGCCTTTTACCAAAGATTTCCGTGGAGAGGAACAACAAGAGATGATCTCAACGTTTTGCTGCCCAGTTTCACAACAGGGCTTTGTCTTAGTCCAGCTTGAGCACCTGAGAGAGCGGCAGCAGGTCACAGCAGTCACAGGATTTGATGTAAAAAGACGATTCACTGATGGAGACCAAGGACGTCTCATATTGAATTTTTTTCTAACAAAGCTGATCAGTAGGTACTTGCAGGATAAATAAATTACATAACACAGATGGTTCAAATTTGTCTTCAAAAACAGTTTTTTAGAGAAAATTGCCAAACCCCATATGTGCATAGGTTAATATTCAGTAATTGGCGTTGACTTAGAGCTTAAGTATCAGAGCTGAAGAAGCTGTATCGGTGTGTGATGGAAATTTATATTGTGAAAAGATTTCTCTCACTCAGTCTTTGTGTAAATGAATGTGATTTCGACCTGAGACCAGAACAGTCATTAACATGTGTAAAAGCTCAGCAAACACAACTGTCTCCATCCCCAGGAAGTCTTTTTGTGGTCTTAGCTGTCCTCAAATATAAGTGAAGTTGATTAGTTAATTGATCAGATTAGCACTGGTCTGTGAACAAAAGTCACTCTGCCTTGGTATGTGTGTAACTTGTATTTCTGTATAAATCCTCAGAGCCCTGCTGCTCTGGGGTAGAGACTCAAGGGAATATTGGGGGTGACACTCTGGGCTGATGTTGGAGGTTCTCGCTGCTGGAGGAGAGGCTGTTGGTCTGTGGTCTCTGTCCAGATCTGCTGTAACAAGAATAAACCTTTGTCTGTATTCCAAAAACTCATCGGGCTTTGCAAATGGATTAATTATGTTTTCTTCACGATCTATATACTTTTTTTTTCGCAACAGGTTCATCTCCAATTCCAGACAAAGTTACACAATGCACCTTTGAGACCAGGAGACGATATACGCCAGATATCAGCCCTGTATATTAGCCTCTCTAACCCGTCCCTTTGTTTCTGTGTTTCAGGATGGCTCCAGGCAGCGTAAAGAGCGTAAGAAGACGGTCTCCTTCAGCAGCATGCCCACGGAGAAGAAGATCAGCAGCGCCAGCGACTGCCTCAGCGCCATGGTGGAGGGCACGGAGCTCAAGAAAGTCCGCTCCAACTCCAGGGTTTACCACCGCTACTTCCTCCTGGACGCAGACATGCAGTCCCTCCGGTGGGAGCCCTCCAAGAAGGAATCGGACAAGGCCAAAATCGACGTGAAATCCATCAAAGAAGTCCGAACGGGGAAAAACACGGACACTTTTCGAACCAATGGAACCTACGAGCAGATCTCAGAGGACTGCGCTTTCTCCATAATCTTCGGGGACAATTACGAGTCGCTGGATTTGGTTGCCAACACGGCTGACGTCGCAAACATTTGGGTGACGGGACTGCGGTATTTGATATCGTACGGAAAGCATTCGTTAAACATGATCGAGAGCAGCCAGAACAACATGCGCTCGTCGTGGTTGAGCCAACTTTTTGATAACGCGGACAGTAGCCACAGCAAACAGATTAGCATATGCACGGCGGTTCAGCTAATCAAAGAGCTAAACCCCGGACTCAAAAATGTCAAAACGGAACTGAAGTTTAAAGAGCTGCTCAAAGCAAAGGACAGAGTCGGTTCTGACGTTACCAGAGACGAGTTCATTGAAGTTTACCACGATTTGTGCACCAGGCCAGAGATCTATTTCCTATTTGTACAGTTTTCTAGCAACAAGGAGTTTTTAGATACCAAGGACTTGATGATTTTTCTCGAGGCGGAGCAGGGTATGCCACAAGTTAGCGAAGAGACAAGCATAGAGGTTATCCAGAAGTATGAACCTTCGAAAGAGGGGCAAATCAACAACTGGCTTTCTCTGGACGGATTCACCAACTACCTTATGTCTCAGGAATGTCATATTTTTGATCCAGAGCATAAAACCGTATGCCAAGATATGAACCAACCTCTCTCGCATTATTTTATCAATTCTTCGCACAACACGTATCTCATAGAAGATCAGTTCAGGGGGCCTTCGGACGTTACGGGATATATCCGAGCTTTGAAAATGGGCTGCAGGAGCGTGGAGCTGGACGTTTGGGACGGTCCGGACAACGAACCGGTCATTTACACCGGACACACGATGACGTCTCAGATTGTTTTCCGTAACGTGATCGACGTCATTAATAAATACGCGTTCGTAGCTTCGGAATTCCCGCTTATACTTTGTTTGGAAAATCACTGTTCGTTAAAGCAGCAAAGAGTCATGTACCAGCATTTGAAGAAGATCCTCGGGGATAAAATGCATTTAGTTTCGCCCAAACCTGAAGATCCTTACCTGCCTTCGCCAGCGTTGCTAAAGGGGAAAATCTTGTTGAAAGGTAAAAAATTAAGCCTGAACTGCGTCGCGACAGAAGGAGAGGTAACGGATGAAGACGAAGGAGCGGAAATGTCGCAACGTTTGAGTATCGAATCCACGGAACAACCGCCTGCCATTGTACACAAAAAATTCCAGCTTTCCAAGGATCTTTCCGATTTGGTGACGATGTGCCAATCCGTGGAGTTCAAGGACTTCCCCACGTCGTTTCAGAACCAGAAACCGTGGGAGCTGTGTTCTTTCAACGAGGTCTTCGCCAGCCGATGTGCCAATGACTATCCCGGCGATTTCGTGAACTACAACAAGAAGTTTTTAGCGCGCGTCTACCCCAGTCCGATGAGAATCGACTCCAGCAATATGAATCCGCAAGATTTCTGGAAGTGCGGGTGCCAAATCGTAGCCATGAACTACCAAACTCCCGGCCTCATGATGGATCTGAACATCGGGTGGTTTCGGCAGAACGGAAATTGCGGGTACGTTCTCCGACCTGCAATCATGAGGGAGCAAGTGTCCTACTTCAGTGCCAACACCAAAGATTCTGTGCCAGGGGTTTCTCCGCAGCTTCTCCACATTAAGATCATCAGCGGGCAGAACTTCCCCAAACCAAAAGGCTCTGGAGCTAAAGGAGACGTGGTGGACCCTTACGTCTACGTCGAGATCCACGGAATTCCCGCTGACTGCGCCGAACAACGAACCAGGACGGTGCACCAAAACGGGGATAATCCTTTGTTTGACGAGAGCTTCGAGTTCCAGATAAACCTGCCTGAGTTAGCCATGGTGCGATTCGTGGTCTTAGACGACGACTATATCGGCGACGAGTTTATCGGTCAGTACACGATACCGTTCGAGTGCCTGCAGCCCGGGTTTCGCCACGTGCCGCTGCAGTCGCTGACAGGGGAGATGCTTCCGCACACGCAGCTGTTCGTTCACGTGGCAATTACGAACCGCAGAGGAGGAGGGAAACCGCACAAGAGGGGCCTGTCCGTGCGGAAGGGGAAGAAGAGCCGGGAGTACGCGAGTATGAGGGTGCTGCTCATCCGAACCATCGACGACGTGTTCAAAACGGCGCTGCTGTCGCTGAGGGAGGCCACGGATCTGAGAGAAAACATGCAGGTGAGAGACAGAAAGTACAACTGAAAGGGACCTCTGAGAAGTTGGTCCCATCAAACGCGAACTTGCGCAAAAACTACGTCAGGTGTTTGTGCTGCAAAAGTTTCGAGAGTTTTCGAGAGTTTTGGAGATATTGACGATTCTTTTACAGGTCAAATTGGGGTCAGCCCCACAGGAAACTTCAAAATGCACTAAAACGCCCAAAATGGAGTCAATCGTCAATCGGTTCTTAAGATATTTGCAGTTTTATTTTCGGCCGATGACGTCATCCAGCCCCTCAGAATGTGAAATAGAGCTCAAAACAGGAAGAAAATTATATGAAACGTTTGTATTTCATTTGTGCTGTTTTGTGCTGTGACAATTTTCATTTGTTTGAGTTTATTTCTAAAATTATTCATTATTGTTTCTGCGGTTATAGGACATTATTTCCGCTCAGCTGACGGCGGCGGCTTTAGCAAAACTCGAAGAGGAACGATCTGAGGCTGTGGAAAAGTCTGTATTATTATAAAATATGAATCAAAAGCGAAGCACTAAAGACCGACACAAACGTTTTGTATAATTTTCTGCCTGTTTTTTCGCTGTTTTGAGGGGCTGGATGACGTCATCGGCTGAAAATAAACCTGTGAATATCTTAAGAAACAGAACTGCACAAACCAAACCAGTCAACACAAATGAAGCACAAACGATTGATTCCATTTTGCCGGCGACCCAAACTCTGATTCGATGACGAGACAGATGCAGTTTTCAGATTTAATGCTCATCTTATAAATGCAGAATGAAACTGCAAAAGAAAAATGCAAAAATACACTCAGCGATCTCTTGTAATAATGTCACATTCAAGTACATGTATATTGAGAGTTCAATAACTTGAAGTAAAGAAGTTACAACAAATTGCCCACAAAAGGCGCTTATTTAGTATGAAAATAACTGAATGAATATATATACGAGGCTGTATGATGCAAAGAAAATTGCCATTAGGATAAATAACGTAGCTGATTCCTATAATAATAATAACACCTTTTTTAACTTTATAATTTCATTTTTACACCCATGAAATGACCCAAATTAAATGTGCAGGTGTTGCTTCTGTAGGAGTTGCACTAAGCTTAACATTTTTAGTGGTAAGAGTTCGTTTTTATCGCCTCTTTACCAACTTAAGTTCTTGTTTTTCTCACTTATTTTTCACACTTTCAGTTCCATGGAAGGGTGTGGAGTACCAAAATAAAAGTATATGCAATAAAATGAAAACTAGATAACGCCTGAAAAGCAGAACAGCAGGTCTGTTTATGATGAGAAAACATTATCAAATAGATCACAAAACAGCATAATATGAGCCCTTTAAGAGGTTGTATTACGTCAAATCGACATTTTGGAGCTTTCCACCGTGTTCCCTCATCAAAAACATGTTTCAAGTAAGATTCTGAGCAAAGCTCCTCCCACAAGCCTGCATCTGCCACGCTCCCACATGACAATTCTCCATAAGTATACAAAAACGTGACACAAAACACTGCACAACTGCAGTAGTTTCATTCGAGAGATGCACTGCACGCTGATTGTGTTATGATAGTGCACTTAATGAAGAGGAACAGATTCAAACGCGTCAAAAATGAAAGTGAAGCTTGTAAAACATGTTCATACATTGTTTGAATGGCAAGGCAATGGTGATTTAAAGAGTAAAATACGCTCTCTTTAAGCACAACAAAACTCATCCAAACTGAAATGTCTGTTGTTTAAACTCTGTATGACGTCACTAGAATCATTTTGCATGACTTTACAAAATGACATAAGTGGCAAAAGGAGCTGTTCACTTGAAAACTACCGCTTCATTGACATCACAAAGATCTAAACGGACTAATAAACCACGAGTGACTGAAACAAAACACAACTCCAGGTCTGTTTTTGAGAAGATAACAACATTAGAACATGACTTAAAGCTCACAAGAGTCACGTTTGTGTAACACAGGACCTTTCAAGTGTTTATTTAGCTGGTTTGCATGTTCCAGTTGTTCCTCTCCACCCTGGAGAATTGACTAAGAAACTCGCTTTACAGGTTACTGTGCAAAAACTATAATTACAAAGCAAGCGTCCGGTGTAGATCGTAGTAAGATAAAGCAACCGCAATGTCGCAGTTTGAGCTTTTGGTATGAATAAACCCTAAAAAGAGTCTATAGCATTTAATTTTAACTGGTTGGGGGTCCGTTACCTGCTTTTTTTTCTAAGGATATGTCACTGCTTTGTCCACAGTGTGACATTAAACAGGTCTACTTTACATTTCTTTGATTACAGGTGGTTTTATAGCTCAAAAATACCTCAAAAAACAGCATTTGACAGAGCCTCCGCCAGAAAAGAAACACAGGGCACCTTTAATGTAATGGTGCACTGTAAGAGGTTTTGGGAGGTTTTCTTGTGGGAGGTTTTCTGGTCGCAAAAATCACCAAAAAACATAACAAAATCTGAATTAGACTTGAATTTGACTTGCAGTGCAGCTGTGGAGTCCTTTAAACTGCTGAGTGTGGAGTTATCTCATCTCTGTCCAGCTTGTTTCTAAGTATGAATGGAATGACTCCTCCCAAAGCAAAGTTGTACCTCGAGAAGCTGAAACTATCCAAAGAATGCAACGGGGACTTTTTATCAAGACGTTTACAAAATTTGGGACATGTTTGATGGATACCAATATCCGTCTGGTTATGATCAAAATTCTATCGCCAAAGATGTTAAAACGGAAACTATGAAACTATTTTCTGATCTGTTTTAATGTTTCCTCGTCACAAACAGACCTGGAGTTGTGTTTTGTCTCATTCACACATGTTTAAGTCACAAACTCTGCACATTTAGGCTCAGTTCAAACTGAAAGCACTGTGTTCCACCTTGTGATGTCATGTGGCGATGCAGGAAGTGTTTTTAAACTCCACACGCCTTCACTAGAATCATTTGGAATCAAGTTCAGCTGTGGAATTCCTGGAAACTAAAAGGAGCTGTTCACTCGAAAACTACCGCGTTCTGAGCTTTGGAGATGTGGACAGACGAATACTAAAGGGTTACTCAGGCATGTTTAAATGAAAAAAAAAAGGTAACAGCATTATAACATGGCTTAAAGCTCACAAGAGTAAAGTGAATTTCTGTAATTTAGGACCTTTAATGCAGATGGGTGTAACTTTAATTAACATTGTAAAAATGGTCGATGGTGCAGATTGGAGCCTCATTTCTGTCAGTCTGTGACTTCATAGGACTTTACCACCACCACGTGTGGAGTGAATGAACCATGAACTGTAAAGTGCTTTGGGTGTCTTGAAAGGCACATGCAAAGATTAATAATAATACAATTAAAAAAATCATTGCTCTCACCTAAAAAAAAAACTAAAACTTAATTGATAGAGTGATCAGATCCACTGACCAGAATGCTGATGTTCTGTCCTTGGGCAAGACACTTTCCCCCTCTTCCACGGGTGCATGCGTCATAGACTGTTTATATAAGTATGTTAATAGGAACTGACTTACATTGAATATTGTGGCTCCTTTCTCTGTAAATCCTGCAGTGGCGTCGTCATTTTAGTCTTAAAATGTTCAGATTAACTCACTCTACATGTTTTTTTTTTTTATTAATGTTTGGTGCCCGTTAAAAAAGTCTTAATCCTGATTGACCTTTTTCACAGTGTCGGAAGTCTCTTCTCTTCACTTCTGGCTGTTGTGAAAAAGCTCTATACAGAGTCTGGCTCCTACAAACCCTGTGGGTGAAGTCACACTCACTTAGTCCACTTCTTTATACAGTCTGTGGCGTCTACTGGTGTGTGAATGTGCGAGCGGTTCCTTCAAAGTGGAAAAGCGCTGTAGAAATGACCATGTGAAATCCTCGTTCAGTCTAACCGCGCTGTTTCCTTGTTTCCTGCTTCAGAACGCGCTGGTGTCCTTCAAAGAGCTGTGTGGGCTTTCTGCGGTGGCCAACCTGAAGCAGTGTCTGTTGGCCCTGTGCCCTCGGCTCTCGGGACCGGACGGAGCTCCTCTGCTGCTCTTCAACCTCTCAGACCAGTACCCCGGCCTGGAGCCTCAGGGCCTGCTGCCGGACGTGCTGCGCAAAGTGGTCGGCTCCTACGAAACGGTCAGTCTATCCACCGCACGCACACCAAAACAAGTCAGGCACAAGCTTTAAAACAGCTTTGTGCAACTTTCATGGTGATGGGCCTGTCAAATGCTCTTCTCTATGGAGGCTCTATTCACGCGTACGTCACAAATCAGAAAGACTTTTGGAAACCTGCACGGGTTCGGGGACTCGCAGATACCGGACGGGTGAAGCGTAAATTTGAATCAAATGGGTGAAAAATGTTGTGCTGTGTCGGGTGCGGGTTTGGATTGGACGCAGGTTTATAAAAGACCATGTGTGAACAAAACACAGGGCTGTGTTTTAGTGAAATGCAAAAATGCAATTGTTTTTACAAGAGGATTAGATGTAAAATCCACGTTTTTGCTGCTCGCATTCCCACAAATCTTTGCCACTTTCATTTCGCACATGATGTCCTGCTGTTCAAAATGACTCCCGACGAGCTGAAAAGAAAAGTAGCGAGTGGAGAGTATAAAGTTGTGGCTCGTTTTTGGCTCTCGGACTGATTTTCATTCAGGTGCAGTTCAGGTGTCGGTTTGTGTTCCTCAGCGTGGCTTTAAACATATAAAGTTGTGTTTGTTGCTAAAAAATCAGCTGGAAAAGGTACGCGTTGCACCTTTAAAACCACAATTTTGTTCAGAGTGCACATTTTAAACTCATCCTTTTGGAGACTGAAAGCTGAAATCTGAAATGATCTCATCTACGAAAACAGACATTTCAGAACATGTTTGGAGAGGTTTGAACTTTTAGCACGAGTACGTCCTATTACCTCATTGTTCTGACTTGATTAATGTTGCAGTTCAGCGTTATTTGATGTTTCTTTGTCTTTACACACAGACACAGACTCCGTTCTCCCGCTCTGAACCCTCTGAACAGTGTGAAGCCGCTCACTTTCCGCACACGCGCTCATGAAGGATCTCGGAGTCAGTCGACAGATCTTGTTGATCTTGTTGTTGCTCAGAGTCTGCCAAGAAAATCCATTTCCAATCGACTTAAATGTCCCGAACTTTTCCATGACAGGAAGGAAATCTATTCACCAACCAAAACAAACAAGTTTCGAGCCAGATAGACCCCAAAATAACTGCCCATTTTCGTCAGTATTTAGGGTTTCGTCAGGCTTGGACATCGAGTGACTGAATCGATGTTCTATTTGAAGCAGAGACGCGCTAAAATGAAAACAGAAAAGCGAATTAAAAGGTCTTGTCCATGATTTCCCCCCATGTATTTGAGCTAAATGTATGTGAGCTTGCCCCAGCACAGTACAGCACAGTGTTGCATAAGCAGCTCCTGAGTCAGCCGTGTCCCTCTGCATCTAATTATAACATTGTCCGAGAATCAGGAGGTGCGCTGACCTCCTCTGCTCAGTAAACCAAGTCAGATCTTTGTTTCTATAGAACAGGAGGCGCTCAAACCTTTTCCACACAAAAGGCACATATTGAGAGGAAAGAAACAGGTCATAACTCATTCCCCACAGCTTTCATAACGCCTGGAACTAGGGTTGGGCAGCATCCAAATTCTGATACTGTTAAAGCTTCTCAGCATTTTACCGAGGAATATGGTGTTACTGTGACTAAGAATTTTGTACCATTCAGAAACAGAGTCGCGGCTTTATATTTGCAGATGAGGCACAAGTTCTGATCAAACCAAACTTTGCGGCTCGTTCGATCGCATCAGCATCAGCGCACGAGCTGTTTTTATCAGCGCTTATACTGTATGCAAATGAGCTGTATGCAAATGAGCTGTATGCAAATGAGCCATGAGGTTTGAAGTTTGGTTTGTGTAAAACATAAACAAATGTGCCAAAGCTGCATTAAACACATTATTCCTCAGAGTCTAGAATGAGGAGGAAATGTAGAGCGGTGCAGAGGACCAATCACAGCCCTTATGTCTGCGGCGTTTTGAGGCGTCGTTAGAAAGTTCGGGAGGTGCAGGTCGGACGCTGTGCGTAGGAGCCGCACGTCCACACAAAAACGTTTGTATCAGAACCATAAATTGGGCTTTACCG
The DNA here is from genome assembly GCA_034769755.1 of Odontamblyopus lacepedii. NCBI lineage: Eukaryota > Metazoa > Chordata > Actinopteri > Gobiiformes > Gobiidae > Odontamblyopus > Odontamblyopus lacepedii. The sequence continues at coordinate 3,921,842 of CM068347.1, forward strand.
TCTCCTCCGTGAAAGTCTGACTTCGCCCTCGGGAACTTTCTCCTCTTCAGCCTCGTCCCCTCTCGACTCTCGGCTTCAGTAAAACGTCTCCATCACAAACTTTTGGGCTCAACATCCACACGAAGCGTCAGTCAGGTTTTTTTCTTCTTCCTGCTGCGTGTGGATGGAAATCTCCGAGCGGAACCACGTTTGAAGAGGAGAGAGAGCGGAGGGAGAAAGTCCTGCTGTGGTTTTAGCTCCTGATGCAGATTTTTTTAATGACGCTAGTGAAACTGATACCGCTGCTACTTTCTGATACCGCAGGATACTGTATTACCACCCAACCCTACCTGGAACATCTACTTTGCAGTTGGTGGTTGCTTGTTGGTGGTTGCTTGTTTCTATCGATAGTACTGTATCATTGTTCTGCCTGGAATGTTCCACAATGTGACATTAAACAGCTCGACTTTACATTTATTCAATCACAGGTGGTTTTAGAGCTCTAAACAGCTATAAAAACAGGAGTTCTGACTCTTAGCAGCGTTGCCTCTGCGCAGATCTGACCTGGAACTTGGTCTGGTTTGTTCTCTGTGAAGACAGAACGGCTGGTTTAATGCCATACTCTGAAATATTCCAGACAAAGCAATAACATAAAGTATAGCGTAAAGCATAAAAGTTGCAGAATGCAGCTTGTACTGTGCTGTGCATCAAAATGTTTCCCGTGTTCTTTGCAGAAATCTCAAATTTGCTGCGAAAAGTCATTTGAGGATCGAGTTCTTTATTAGAAATTGATTCTGGGAAACAAAATAGCAACATAAAAATCTCCAGGATCACGCAGAGCAGCTTAACACGAACATTTTAAAACCAAAATGACGAGGCCACAGCAGCAGGTACAGACAGAGCGGCGGCTGATTGATTAGAGCTAAACCTTTAAAGCCGTAAATACTAAACTAAATAAAAACAGCTTTCGTAATCTAACCGCCGCTTTTGCACAAACAGATAAGTGAGACCGCATTACTCACACTCTCTCACGTTTGTTTTCATTTCCACCTCGGCGTAGCAGATAACGGCGGCATGTGCGAAAACAAACCAGTACAAGTCCAAACACACGTCACAGATTTTCCCGCCTCCACCGAATCTGGCTCCAATTCACTTTGCATGAAAAACCGTCTCCTCTCTCCGGACCTGCTGCTGTGGCCTCGACATTTTGGTCTTAAAATGTTCGTATTGCGCCTCTCTGCATGATCCGGGAGTTTTTTATGTTGCTATTTTGTCCCTGAATCGATTTCTAATATCGACCTCGATCCTCAAATCCTCCTCAAATGACTTTTCACGGCAAAATTTGCGATTTCTGCAAAGAACATAAGAAACATTTGATCCCGGTGTCTTTATTCTGCTGTTTTGTTCCGGAAAATAAAAGTCCGTTCCTTGTTCTAAACTCCGCTCCAGCCTCAGCCCGAGCGACTCAGATTCAGAAAACTTTATTGATCCCAGAGGGCGATTCATTTGCGGCGTTCTCACTTCTCACAAACACACAAACAAACACAGTGTCGGTCCTTTACAGCCCAGAAGCCGGAGCGTAACGATATCCAAGTCTCACGGAACAATATGAAGCTCACGATACGATATTTATTGTGATATCGTGGGGAAAGCTCACGATATTTTACAGAATAACAGGACTGACTCTAAAATGCTTCAGTCATTTGGTGCGATATTTATTGTCATTAGAGACGGAACGAAATCCAAATCTCTCTGGACCAGATTTACACCAGAGTTTCCTTTCTTCTGTTCTTTCTTTTTCTGTTATTTCTATCATTTGATATTTCTTTCTTTTGCTCTTTTGGTGTTTTTCACTCTTTCTTTCTTTAGTTCTTTCATTTGTTCTTTCTTTCAATCTTTCTTTCATTTGGTTGTTTGTTCCTTCTTGTATTTGTTCTTTCTTTCTTCTTTCTTTCTACCATTTGTTTTTTCTTTTGTATTTTTATTTTCTTCCGTTCGTTATTTCGTTCATTCGTTCTTTTTCTTTTGTTCTTTTTCATTCTTTCTTACTTTTGTTAATTCTTTCATTCTTTCTTCCTTGAGTTCTTTCTTTATTTTACGTTCTGTCTTTTGTTCTTTCTTTCTTTAGTTCTTTCTTTAGTTCTTTCTTTCATTTGTTTGGTCATTCATTCCTTCTTTCCTTTGTTTGTTCGTTCTTTCTTTTGCTCTTTTGTTCTTTTTCGTTCTTTCTTTCTCTAGTTCTTTCTTCATTTTACATTCTTCCTTTCGTTCTTGCTTTTTCGTTCTTTCTTTCATTCGTTGCTTAGAACAGTTATTTCTTCATGTCGTCTGCACTGAAACGGAGCAAAGGATCATGGTCTATGTAGTTCCCTCTGTTTTTTTTTTAGCTATTTCTGCATCAGAACTGTTCATTTAAGCAAAGAGACTTGGGATTCGATATATTGTGATGCTCCACGATGTTATTGTGAGACCTTTGACTATACGATATCACCAGATTTACGTTATTGTTACGTCCCTCTACACAAGTGAAACTCAATACAACAATGTACATATTCAAAAACACAGCAGTTTAATAGCAAACGGCACAAAAGAATTTCAGAAGTGGTTTGTCTTTTGTACCGGAGCATTAAACCGAGGCCCTGAAGGCATCAGGATAAAGTCAGGAGACACTTCTATCCGTGCATCATTCGTGCGTTCGTTTTTCACAATAAAACCAAGAATGAGGAAGCAAAAAAAACAACTTTTCAAAGGATAACTAATTGGTTTTTCAGTTTTTCGATTTTGTGTTTAAATGAATGACGGGAAAAAACAGATAACGGCTGTTTACCTAAATTAAGCCGACATCATTATTTCTCCAATATTCATTTAAACACCAAATCGAAAACTGAGAAAACAAATCCTTATCTGTGTTTTTTTTTTTTTTCATTTCGGTTTTGCAGACAAATAATGAAGAAAAGAAAAACGAATGAACGAATAACATACGGAGTCACTTCCTCCCTCAGAGAACGCAGCTGAACCCTGGGATTTTTGAGCAGGTTTTAACAATGTTCTGCACTTTGTTTTTACCCTCTTATCGTCCAAATACAGGGAAGAAGTGAGCAAATGTTCGATAAAAGAACAATAAATAGTTTTGTTTACATGAAAAGAGTCCAGTTTTCTCCACAAGAACATTTCCTGCT
>CM068347.1:3929999-3997499 GCA_034769755.1 Odontamblyopus lacepedii
ACCGAGGAAACACTGATCTGTGCCGTTTTTTGGCTTCTGACAGAATTCCACCTCCTCTAGTGATGGACTTTAGCTTCAGACGGGCCCGAGTTCAACTTTAAGGCTCCGTGGCTCTTAAATATACACCATTTTGTGTGACCGCTAAAAATAGCAGCTCTCTGGCATTTTCATTTTGTAAAGGAGCTCACGGGAGGAAAAAGGTTGGAAACCCCTGGTCTACATCTACAAACAAATGTTCTTTTTCCCCTGGGTAGTTTTCAAGTGAACAGCTCCTTTTACCTTTAGTTCACTAGAGATTTGCGATTCCAGGGCTGAAACTTTTTAAATGATTCTTGTGAAGGTGTAAAAACACAGTGGAGCGTTTCCTGTATTGCCACATAACATCACAAGGTGGAAAAGAGTGTTTTTTCTGTTTCAAAGAAGCCTTTATATACATATACATATACTGTACATAAGTCTGTAACTGTCCTCAGTGAGGCTTTAAACAGACCGGATGACATAACATTATGTAACTTGAAGATTTTCATTACATTTTTGAACATATTTCATTGGGAATATTGTCTGATTGATTCTGGTGTTACTCAGTCATGTTAATTCACAATCAGACTCATAAAGGGCTCCAGTTTATGGTGATATTTTCTATATTTTCTATATTTTCAGACGTAGAGTCCAGGTCGTGCTGCTGTGGGAGTTTGTTTCCGTAGTTTCAGGAGAACAAATCAGTGACGACGTCCACACAACATCCTGATTACATAATGACAATACACGAGAAGAATGGAGCTTCAGACTGGACCAAGTGTGTGTGAGAGAGAGAGAGTGTGTGTGTGTGTGTGTGTGTGAGAGAGAGAGAGAGAGAGTGTGTGTGTGTGTGTGTGTGTGTGGAACATTCCAGACAAAGCAATAACTTATCCATGGAGAAAAGCATTTGACAGATCCTGACAAAACTGCTTAGTGTGTATGTGTGTGTGAGTGTGTGTGTGTGTGTGTGTGTGTGTGTGTGTGTGTGTGTGTGTGTGTGTGTGTGTGTGTTAGCTTGGTTGTGTTTGTCTGTGTGTGCACATGAGTGTGTGTGTATTTGTAGTTTTGTTTGCCTGTGTGTGTTATGTGTGTGAGTGTGTGTAGTTTTGTGTGGCTGTGTGTGTCTGAGTATGTGTGTACATAGGTGTGTGTGTGTGTGTTTACATGCTTGTGTGTGTGTGTTTGTATGTGTGTATGTATCTCTCTGCATGTGCGTGTGTCTCTGCATTTGTATGTGTGCGTTTGTGTCCCTGTGTGTATCTGTGTGTGTGTGTTTGTGTCTCTGTATGTGTGTGTGTGTTTGTGTGTCTGAGTGTGTGTGTTAGTTTGGTTGTGTTAGTCTGTGTGTGCATGTGTGTGTGTGCATGTTTGTCTTTGTGTTTACGCGCGTGTGTGTGTATGTGTGTGTATGTGTGTGTGTGTTTGTGCGTTGTGTGTGTGGGTGTGGGTCAGTCTCAGTTCATCTCAGGAAACACAAACACTATAGACTATTGTCCTACAGGAACAACTAACGCACCAAACATGACAACACAATTCAACCAGTGAACACACACAGACACACACACACGCACACACACAGACACACACACACACACACACACACACACAGACACACACACACACACACAGACACACACACACAGACACACATACACACACACAAACACACACACACAGAGGCCGTCCATTCCAAGAGTTTCCATAAAGGCTTTAAAGATGTGACAGTTTGAACAACTCATTTGACTAAAACACAATTAAATTCACGGTATTAAAGATTTTACCCGAAGAAAATGTTTTAAAATTTTCAGTTTGGGAACTTTTTTGGTTTAAAATGGTTCTTCCTGGTTAAAAATCCTGACTTCACACTAAGGAATTAATCCCCAGAGATTATGATCTGACAAATAAAAATACAAGTAAACACTTTCATTTTATCGTTGGTATAGAACTCTCTAAAATAGAACTTCATGCTTATATTTTCCAATTTTTCTTCACAAAATTGCTTCTTCATTAGGGTAAAACTATAATTTATATTTACAGCTGTTTTTATCCCACCAAATTAAGTCAAAATCGGAGAATCATAAAATAAAAACTTGTCACACATCATTTTAAAAGCTGCATGAACGTCCGTCAAAAGCTTTTCTTCATAGATACGTTTGTTTGCTTTGTCTGTAATGTTCCGCAATATGGCTTTAAACCTTTCTATCTCCACGGAGACCAAACCTGACCAAGTTACAGGTCAGATCTGTGGAGAGGCGACGCCGCTCACAGTCAGAACATCTGTTTTTGTAGGTATTTTTGAGCTATAAAACCACATGTGAGTAAATGTAAACTAGAGCTGTTTAATGCCGTAACTGGTCTTGGTCTAGTCCTGTTTGAGTCCTGTTTGAGTCCTGTTTGAGTCCTGGTTTAGTCTTGGTCTAGTCCTGTTTCAGTCCTGGTTTAGTCTTGGTCTAGTCCTGTTTCAGTCCTGGTTTAGTCCTGGTTCAGTCCTGGTTTAGTCTTGGTCTAGTCCTGTTTCAGTCCTGGTTTAGTCCTGTTTCAGTCCTGGTTTAGTCTTGGCCTAGTCCTGTTTCAGTCCTGGTTCAGTCCTCTTTGAGTCCTGGTTTAGTCCTGGTTCAGTCCTGGTTCGGTGCTGTTTTAGTTTCGGTGTAATCTTGGTTCAGTTCTGGTCTAGTCGTGATTCAGTTCTGATCTGGTCTTGGTTCAGTCCTGTTCTAGTCCTCGTATGGTCTTGGTCTAGTCCTGTTTTAGTCCTGAATTCAGTTCTGACCGGACCAGACCCAGTTCCAGGTCAGATCTGTGGAGAGGCGACGCCGCTCACAGTCAGAACGTCTGTTTTTCGAGGTATTTTTGAGCTCTAAAACCACCTGACTGACTGAATAAACGTAAAGCAGAGCTGTTTAAAGTCGCACTGTGGAAAATTCCAGGCAGAGCAATGACGTATCCATAGAAACAACAAAGTGACGGACCCTTAAGGGAAAAGTTACACAGTGCGGCTTTAACATTTATTCCATTACAGGTGGTTTTAGAGCTCAAAAACACCTAGAAAAACGGACGTTCTGACTGCGAGCGGCGTCGCCTCTCCGCAGATCCGACCTGGAACTTGCTTTTTTTTTTGGGTTTCCGTGAAAATAGAAAGTTTTAATTTACTGAGTGAACACAGCAGGTTTAGCGCGGGAGCTCAGGGACACAGGCGGACGCTGTGCTGGCGAAGAAAATAAACTAAACGCATTGATTTTTGTTAATGAGTCTCACGTTTGCTCACAGCATCTGGTCCAAACCGCGAAGGGCCGAACAGCCGGGCTCAGAGAATATATAGATTAGAATGGATTTCACATTTTACATTTACATTTTAAGGAGAACTGTTGAAGAACAGAAGCATTTACTCGTGTTTAACGCTTTTATATTACTCAAATTTAACTCGCGTGAGCTTTAAGTCATGTTTTAATGTAGTTTCCTTCTCACAAACAGACCCGGAGTTGTGTTTCGTTTCATTTATGCTTAAAGTTTGAGTAACTCTTTATTATTAGTCTGTCCAAAGCTCAAAATGCTCCGTTCCACCTTGTGATGTCATGAAGCGGTAGTTTCCACGTGAACAGCTCCATTGCCCTTGAGGATTTTCTTGTTTCAAATTGTCAATGAAAGTTCAAAATATCCTCATAGAGATGCAGCGGCCTTTAATTATGATGATGAATAAACAAAAAAAAAGAATGAAAATCCATCAGTTGTGGACTTGTCGGGGGCCTGTGGATATCAAGGCGACGTTTCTAGCATAAAAGATGCAGTTTACTCGACAAGCGCGTCGGTTCTGAGCGGCTTTTCCCAACCGTGGATTCCTCAGAGTTCGCACAGAGTTTGCTGCGACGGCCGATGAGAATCCACGACCGGTTCGCCCCGAAATAAAGTCAGTTTTTGAGGTCGCCGAAAGAAGAAGAGAAGGGGGAAAGGAGCGAAGACAAACTGAGGTGAACCAGGTCTAAACCAGGACTAAACCAAAGACTGAAACCAGGTCTAAACCAGGACTGAACAAGTGTTAAACCAGGTCTAAACCAGGTCTAAACCAGGTCTAACATTATAACACGTCTTAAAGCTCTCAGCCGTCAGTTTTGTGTAATATCGGAGTTTTAAGCACAGTACTTTTTTACCAGTTCGCCCCAAAATAAAGTCCGTTTTTGAGGTCGCTGAAAGAAGAAGAGAAGAGGAAAAGGAGCGAAGCCAAACTGAGGTGATTCTTGGAGATTCCTTCCAGCGATGGTGCGACCGAAGCAAACGAAGGGCCTAAAGACTGACGCTTCGGTCGATAAATTACTTCCGGAGCGTAAACTTTAACAGCAATTCGTTCACCGGCTGTAAACACACATGATTTCTACAGTAAGGAGGCGGGAGGCGGAGTTTCTTCTTGTGCAGGAGGGGGACAAACAGTCGCTGTATTTCATTTCCTTGGAAAATCATTTATACAACCTTTAAGTTCAGCAGAGATCGGCAATTCCAGGACTGAAACTGTCCAAATGATTCTAGTGAAGGTGTGTGGAGTTTAAAAACACAGTGGAGCACTTATGGTAAGCTGCATTTACTTAATTTCAGTGCAGTTGTCTTTAAGCAAAAAAAGGCTTGAAAAACATGTACACTACAAAAAAGGATTTTCTAGCATAGTTGAACTGACCTGAATTAAGCAGATCTTAAAAGACCAATTTTAAGATATTTTTGCTTAATAAGATGAGATTTTTTTGACTTGTTTCAAGATATTCATCCTGATTTATCTTATCTCGATATTACAACTACCGTAAATTCCGGACGACAGAGCGCACCCTATTAAGAGCCGCATGCTCAGATTTATGAAGAAAAATCAATTTTGTAATTATATGAGCCGCACCATATTATAAACCGCTGGCCAAAGACTAGGCGGGGGGTTCGCTTCTGCGTCCCGCCGCCTGGAGCGCCTCCGGGGCGGGGACGCGGTCCCCGCTGAACTCTGGGGACGGACTCGCTCACTGGTGACACTTGGGACACACACGCGCCACAGGCACTTACACACCTTCACACACTTGGGACACACACACGCGACATGCACATACACACCTTGGCGCTCTGGGAATAAACCACGGTAGCGATCGCTTTAGCCTTCAGTCTGATTTGTACAGTGCGGCCGCGTGCTCTTTGCGTGTTAACCCAGTCCTCCAGAAAGTTTTCAAGCTCAGGCTACGGTTACCTCTGAAAGCTCTGGTTGTCTTTTTACACTGGCTCAGTTCTTCTTGCTGGAGCCTCCACCTTCGCACTATCTACTCGTTTATGCCAATTTTACGGGCAGCAGCTCGATTTCCTTCTTTAACTGAGTGATCGCTTTTAGTTTAAAAGCTGCATCATATGCTTTTTGTCTGGTATTCTCCATGTTGATGAGGGTTAGCAGAAAGACTGAAATAAGGAAGTTGTGATTAATCATACAATTTCATTGGACCTCAGTGAACTACTTATTCATTTTATTGGTCCATGTTTTTCCCGCGATGAAAAAAAAAATAAAAAAGCCGCTTCATATTACACGCCGCAGTGTTGAAAGTGTAGAAAAAAAGTAGCGGCTTGTGATCCGGAATTTACGGTAATTCTAAGCACTTTTTATATTAACTCAGTCCAGGTTAAGCCTCTTTAACTTCCTTCTCAAACCAATAAGGTGAAAAATCTGTCCATAAATACTTGAAACTCGTGTTTTCTGCTTAGAACAAGATTCATATTTCGTCTTGTTTTAAGAAAACTTGGTAAGTGAAAATTTCTTACTGCACTGGCAGAAAATTTCACTTAAAATAGAGCATTTTTACCTCAAAATTGGTATTTTTTCTTATTTTTTGATAGGCCTTTTTTGCAGTGTGGTTGTACAGTGTGTGTCCAGTGGCCTATGGGGGTAGACTGACTGCAGCACTGTGGAACATTCAAAGTGTTATAATGTCGTAGTGTTTGAACAAGAGTCATTTCTGTGTAATTTTGGACCTTTAATCCTGTTGGAAAGCGTGTAAGTCGCTGCATGTTCCCGTGTCGTTGTGGTTGGACACTGGTTTCCGAACCCCTCGTGCTCCTCGTCCTTCTCCTCCACAGCCCCGAGGAGACGAGCCGACGCTTCTCCGCGGGGGTCACACTATTTTTAGGCACAATTAAACCTAACCACCTTGGCCGGCGTGTCTCCCCCGTTCGCAGATCCGCTCTGTAACCGCCGCTTAGCCCCGCCCGCTCTAATGACACGCTGTCCTTGCAGAGGGAGGACGCCGGGCTCCAGATGCGCCGTGGGTAAAAGCGGCGCTCTGACGGAGGCCTGAGGAGTAAATGTTTGCTTTGTTTTTTCTGTTCGCAGATGATCCAGACCAGCAGGGCGGTGATAGAGAGCGCAGAGGCCGTGTACGACAGGATCCTGCAGATACAGAAAACAGGTACGAGGGAAATGCACGGTCACACAGGGGAAATGGCACACCGGAAAACACCAAATAAGAACCGGAAAACACCAAATAAGAACCGGAAAACACCAAATAAGAACCGGAAAACACCAAATAAGAACCGGAAAACACCAAATAAGAACCGGAAAACACCAAATAAGAACCGGAAAACACCAAATAAGAGCCGGAAAACACCAAATAAGAGCCGGAAAACACCAAATAAGAGCTGGAAAACACAAAATAAGAATCGGAAAATATCAAATAAGAACCAGAAAACATCAAATAAGAGCCGGAAAACACCAAATAAGAGCCGGAAAACACCAAATAAGAACCGGAAAACACCAAATAAGAACCGGAAAACACCAAATAAGAGCCAGAAAACACCAAATAAGAACCGGAAAACACCAAATAAGAGCCAGAAAACATCAAATAAGAGCCGGAAAACACCAAATAAGAGCCGGACTTAAACTAGGGGTCGTCAAAAACGTTTGCGGGGTCGCCAAATGTTTTCTCTCTTCAGTGGGAACTCAGCTGTAATGACACCAGGTGAAAAATCTACAAAAAAAATACCGTATTTTTCGGAATATAAGTCTTTTTTTTTCAGGGTTTGGGTGGTTCCTGTGACTTATTCACAGGTGCGACTTATATATTACATTTTTCACACTGACAGCCCATAGACCAAATATATGAATCGTATATATGAATCAAAAATGAAAAAAACAAATCTTTATCCGTTTTTTTTATTTTGGTTTTAGAGATAAATAATAAAGAAAAGACTTATTTTTTTCATTTTCTTATTTGTGGTTCTATATTGAAAAACGAATGAACGAATGACACACGGATTCTTCTCTATTCGGTTGTTTTTATCGCTATAACTTCTATAACTCGCCTTTCAAGATGAAATGTCGGTTCTTGGTCTCTGAGCTTATAAAATAAATTTTCCCCAAAAAGTGCGACTTACACATGTTTTTTTTTTATTCTTCATTGTGCATTTTTTTGGCTGGTGCGACTTATAGTCCAAAAATACTGTAATGAAACGCTAAATGCTGTTAAGAGACGGGACAGGAAACGTTTTTTAGCTTTGAATCGCTCTCGTCTCGCTGATGCTGGGTGTTCGTAAACTTTTTCTCAGGGTTTGTCCCGTAGCTCTGATGAACAAACAAGAGCGCGGGACTTTTGTGTTTGCAGGTGTCACAAGCAAAAGGCACATTTTTTCAGCGCTTATAGTTTATGCGAATGAGCCGTGCGGTTTGAAGTTTGGTCCGTGCGGAGACGACGCGAGCATCAGTCCTGCTCCTGTCGCCGCAGCTCCACTTCTGTCTCCAGCACCGGCGTTAGATGCACTGTTTATTTGGAACCAGCGCTGATTTATCCGAATATACAAATACACAAATAAACAAATCTACGCCTGCACCCGGAGTTTAAAGGGACCCGGCTCTTACTTGGTATTTTACGGTATTTGTGATGTGTGCGGACACGAGTGAAGAGCAGCCGGATGGAGTTTGCCAGTTTACCCGTGTTCTTACCGATACAAAATTCAGAATATCGTGTCGTTTCTCCCTGGACGTTGCCTGGAGGTCATTGCTCAGACGTGTCCCGGGGCTGCAGGAGCTTCCGGAGCTTCGGGAGCCTCGGGAGCTCCGTGGGAAAGGCCCGTGTGGACGCTGAGGCGGATGGCGGCGGACGGACTCGAGCATCGATCTGTTTCTATGGACACTGCTCAGTCCCGGAGGAGCGGCTCACGTGGTTCTGAGGGGAAAGTGGGTCAGGACAGTCAGCACAAAGCTCCAGGAGAGAGGAGGTGTGACAGGTTAGATTTGTCCTTCAGAGGGTCCGGGACAGGAGCTGGAGGGGTTTAAAAGAACTACAGTACGTGAAATGGACTCTTCTGAGCTTCACACTGGGAAAAACGATATGTAGGCGAGTTAAAATGACTTAAATTAAGAACATTTGACTTTATTTGAGTGGATTCAACTTGACAAATCAAATGATCTGCCAGTGGAATAAGTGTTTTTTTCTTAGTTCAAGCAACATTCGATCTTGTTTCTTATTTTAAGTGCAACAAGAAGTATTTTCATATATTAAGTACAAAAAGTCTTACTCCACTCGAAGATCCTTTGACTTCTCAAGTGAAATTTACTCAAATCATGATACAGACGCTCTGCAAATTACACTGATCTGGCCAAGATTTTAAAACTTCTATCAGGTGATTTGTCTTGTTTTCAGATTTATTATCAACTTACTCGTTTTAAATTGGTTGTCTAATCTTAAACTGCAAAAATCCCCCTCCTCAAAACTAGAAAAATCCACTTGTTTTAAGTTCAATCGCTCTAGAAACAAGTGCAACTGTCTGCCAGTGCAGGAAATGAAATTTACTCGTCAAGAAATCTTAAAATAAGAAAATATATCCAGGGCTTCATAAACCTCCAAATAAGATGAAATCACTTATTCTAAACAATAATCTAAATCTGATCTAAAATAAAGCATAAAATATTAATTAGAGAATAAATTAAGATGAAAAATCATAAAACTAGAATATAAAGATGTTATTGACTGTTTTATTCTTGATTTTACTTCATGAATCTTAATGAAATTCTTTATTTTAAGATGAATCACCACTTGGGAACATATCGACACTCACCTAAAACTTTTAAATCTTTTAATTTTTCCACGTCACAAACAGAAGGTTCAGAGAAACTGGACAATTTCAGTCCAAGATCGACTCATTTACATCCAGAAAAAATGTCTGAAACTCCATCTTAACACTTGTTTTACTTGTTTTGTGCGTTCTGACGACTTTATAGATATAAAAACTAAATAAGAAAAGAAAAAGTCATGCATGTGTGGTGGCGTTTGCCTTTGTTGTGAGCTTCCCGGCTCCTGTTTATGTTTGTGACGAGGAAACTACATTGTGCCACAGAAAATGCCGTAATCTGGGCCCTTTAAACGCGTCCAATCGCTGGAGGAATGTCCCGCAGTACGGCATTTAACTGGTGAATGATGCCACCAGGCTCAGTCACAGGTCAGATCTGTGGAGAGAGACGCTCACGGTGAGATTTCACGTGACTCGAAAGTAATATTTTAGCAATAAAAAACTGTGCCTGTGAACGATGTTACGGCCCCAGGCCTCCAGTTCTTTCATTTGTGTTGTGTGCTTTAATTGTTTTGTCATTTGGATTCTTGCTGGTTGAGCCCTGGTCTCTGATTGGTGGGAACTTCAACCCTCGGCCACTCCCACCTCACCTCCAGCCTCCTCCCCCTATTTAAGAAGATTCCTGTCACCTGTTTGGGGCTGCTGGCCTTTGTGGCCAGTTTGCCATTTTCTGTTTGTGTCTCATTAGTGTGTTGGTCTAACTTTGTGTGTGAGACACTAGTTTAGTTCTGTTTTGTGTCTTTTTAGTCGTCACTCGATTCTGTTTGTAGGTTTATGTGACTTTTGTTTAGGGACTTTTGTGATTTTGTTATGTGTCCCTTAGTCCGTCACTTTTGTTTTTGTATAGACCTACGTGACCCGCTTTGGCACAAAACTCGTATTTCAGTCCCGTCCTTGTGTTTCTTAGTTTAGGTTCTTTTATGTACATGTTTTAGCCTGTTTTGTTTAATTTACCTTGTACATTCCTTTTAATGAAATTACCTTATTTATTCCATTTTACATCTTGGTTATTTTGTTACTTCCGCGGTCCCGAGCAGAGCTGGGTCGTAACAACGAATAAAAATACAGTAAATGTAAATGTTTAATGCCGCACTGTGGAACATCCCTGCGACGCACGGACGCTTTTCTCTTTTCATCATTTATTGAGAGTGTGTGCTGGGTTAGAGGCTGGTTGCCATGGGAACAGCAGCGGCGTTGACGTGGGCGAGTCGCGTGTGCGGAGGAGGCGTCAGAGGGAATCCTGAGTCTGGGGTTATGTGTTTTATCTGTTTTTTTTTCCCCCTTTTCAAAGTGCGTCAGGGTTTAAAGCAGAATCCAAACGCTGATCCGGGGATTCGGAATGCAAAAAAAACAACAACAAAAAACATCACGGAGACTGTGAAAAAGTGAACATTCTTTCTCCGAGTGGAAGATGACACAGCTCCTCCTGAAAGACGAGTTCAGGAGGATAAAAAAAAACAGCACTGGGAGTTTGAAAAAGGCACAAAAGAGAGAAGAGGAGGAGGAGAGGAAAGAGGAGGAGAGGGAAGAGGAGCAGAGGGAGGAAGAGGAGAGGAAAGAGGAAAAAGAGAAGAGGAAAGTGGAGCAGAGGGAGGAAGAGGAGAGGAAAGAGGAAAAAGAGAAGAGGAAAGAGGAGCAGAGGGAAGAGGAGGAGAGGAAAGAGGAAAAAGAGAAGAGGAAAGAGGAGCAGAGGGAAGAGGAGGAGAGGAAAGAGGAGCAGAGGACGAGAAGAAAGAGGAGGAGAGGAAAGAGGAGGAGAGGAAAAAGAGGAACAGGAAAGAGGAGCAGTGGAAAAAGAGTAAAGGAAAGAGGAAAAAGAGGAAAGAGGAGGAGAGGAAACAAGAGGAGAGGAAAGAGGAGCAGAGGAAAGAGGAAACAGAGGAAAGAGGAGGAGAGGAAAAAAGAAAGAGGAGGAGAGAAAAGAGAAGAGGAAAGAGGAGAAGAAGAGACGGGAGCAGAGGAAAGAGGGACTGAGGAAAGAGGAGCAGATCAGTGGACCAGAGGTGAAAGCAGAGAAGTGGAGGAGAGAGAAGCAAAAGAGAAAGGAGGCATAGAGGAACAAAAGGAGGAGAGGAAAAAGGAAAGAAGAACAAAAGGAGGAGAAGAAAGATCCACAAGGAGACACCAGCTGAAGGTGACTGAGACGACCTTTCCTAGTTCCTTAGGTTTAAAGTCACATTCAGGATTATTTCACAGGTCAAACCTCCTTTGGTCCTCCTCTGCTCCTCCTCCTCTGCTCCTCCTTTGTTCCTCCTCTGTTCCTCCTCTGCTCCTCCTCTTCTCCTCCTCTGCTCCTCCTCTGCTCCTCCCCCTCTGTTCCTCCTCTTCTCCTCCTCTGCTCCTCCTCTGCTCCTCCTCCTCTGCTCCTCCTCTTCTCCTCCTCTGTTCCTCCTCTGCTCCTTCTCTTCTCCTCCTCTGTTCCTCCTCTGCTCCTCCTCTTCTCCTCCTCTGCTCCTCCTCCTCTGTTTCTCCTCCTCTGCTCCTCCTCCTCCTCTGCTCCTCCTCTTCTCCTCCTCTGTTCCTCCTCTGCTCCTTCTCTTCTCCTCTTCTGCTCCTCCTCTTCTCCTCCTCTGCTCCTCCTCTGCTCCTCCTCTGCTCCTCCTCTTCTCCTCCTCTGCTCCTCCTCTGTTCCTCCTCTGTTCCTCCTCTGCTCCTCCTCTGCTCCTCCTCTGCTCCTCCTCCTCTGCTCCTCCTCTTCTCCTCCTCTGTTCCTCCTTTGTTCCTCCTCTGCTCCTCCTCTTCTCCTCCTCTGCTCCTCCTCCTCTGTTCCTCCTCTTCTCCTCCTCTGCTCCTCCTCCTCCTCTGCTCCTTCTCTTCTCCTCTTCTGCTCCTCCTCTTCTCCTCCTCTGCTCCACCTCTGCTCCTCCTCTGCTCCTCCTCTTCTCCATCCTGTGTCCAGATAAATTCTCCTCTCGGAGCTTTGGGACGACACCATCTGGAGCTTTTGACTGACGGCTGTAAAATGGAGGCTCAGGGAAGTGAAGTCGAGGACAAGGAAGCGAGGACAGAGAAAGGAGACGAGGAGCAGGAAATAGGAGAGGAGGAAGGTCCCTCATGACAAAACGTGTTGTTTTTAGTTCTGTCAATCGATGAAAACATTTTATCGCGATTAGTCTCATGAATGTCATAGTGAACTTGTGATTAATCGCAAATTAATCGCACATTTTTCGTCCCTTGATTCATCATTTTAATACTCGTTTGTTTTTGTTTTGTTTTTGTTTTTATTGCAAACCAGAACAAACAGTGAGACTTTGTGCTCTGTAACTGTGAGCAAAGTGTCTAATCCTAACCCTGACCCTGGGTCCCGCCGCTCCTCCGCGTGTTCGTGTCGCTGTCCGTGGTCCTTGTCGCGGATTCGCCGTATGTTTTGAAGTGGACTTTGTTTTGTGTTTTCCTCATGCAGATGTGCCGCTCTTTGGCCCACCTCCTCCAGCCGGGACGTCGCAGTTTCGTACAAATTGTTTCCTTCCTGTTTACAGCCGGATCCTGTCGTTTTTCTAATGTTACAGCAGTGGCCACAGCAAAACTAGTCCACAGGGTCACAAGTGCTATAAAAAAACTAACATAATTAAAATTGTTCTGAGTTAACGCGTTAATAGCGCAATATTTTTGACAGCACTAGTTTTATATTTGTATTAGGGTCGTCAATGTTATAATATCGCACTAATGTTTGTTTCATGCAGATTAATCCCACAGTTTGTTTTGAACTCTGTGGCCTGAAAGGCGGCGCAGGTGATTAGGTCAGTGATCAGGTCCATACGGGACTTTAGATAAACTAAGGGAGTTTGCAGATGTCACAGCGATGGACTCTTTCCACAGACGCACAACGAGTTTAAAACACCAACTTAAAGCAAAACACGAGTTTGATTCAGCGGCAGAAACGACGACACTGCAGCAACAACAAACCGAGCAGCAAGAAACTGCATTTTTGAGTGTTTTTTTGAAGAATAATTAACTGCAATTAATCGTAATTAATCCAAATTCTAAAGTGAGATTAATCTGATTTTTAAAAATTAGTTTTTTTAATATATTTCTAGAATAATAATGTACAGCCCAGAATACTGCAGCCCCTGTTCCATATCTGACATTTCCGTCGTTAAACCCGAGGATGTCTCTGTGAACACTCCAGTCCTTCTGCTCTGTACCCGTTTATTTTCTTAATCGGTGATACAGGATTCAGCCGCGTTCTATAGTAATGAAATGAAACTCAAATCCGCTGCTCGCTCCTGTTTTGTTGTTTCGCTGACGTTTACCGTCGGCCTCCACTGGGATCTGGACTTTATCTCGGACTTTAGACGAAAACTGCGACTTAAAAGTCCAAATTCTAACGTAATGACGGAGCGGAAACGAGCGCAGAGGAGGTCCCGTCACGTCTGGTGTTAATGAGGAGGAGGATTACGCGGAATCAGCGTTTTGGAGCTTTCTGCTTTCCACATCGCCCGTGATACAAACCTGTACTTGTGTGGGGACAGCGCTCTGAACGGGGAGTGACTTTTGACTCAGAACGCCAAAAACGAAAGTGAAATAAGTCATAAATAAAAAATCTCAGCTGTTTTCGAGAGGTTTTCCTTAGTCGAGTCTGTTTTATCTCGACTTATATAATTATGCTTTATTTACACCTTTTCTTGGTCTTTTTTTGCTGCTTATTTATAATTTATTATGACGTGAGATGTAATGAAATCCAAGTCCAGTGTATGAACCTCACAGTACGATATTTATTACGATACGATACGATATTACGATATTCTACAGAAGAACAGACTGACTCTAAAACGCTTCAGTCGTTTGGTGCAACATTTCGGGATAGAGATTGTTTTTTTCTTTCTTTAGTTCTTTCGTTTGTTCTTTATTTCATTCTTTCTTTCATTTGGCCGTCCGTTCTTTCTTTCCTTCGTTGATTTATTCATTCTTTCTTTCGCTCGTTTGTTCTTTTTTGTTCTGTCTTACTTTAGTTCTTTCTTTCTTTCTTGAGCTCTTTCTTTATTCTACATTTGTCGTTTGTTCTTTCTTTTGTTTGGTCGTTCGTTCCTAGATTTGTTCTTTCTTTCCTTCGTTCATGTTTGTTCGTTCTTTCTTTCGCTCTTTTGTTCTTTTTTGTTCTTTCTTACTTTAGTTCGTTCTTTCTTTCTTTCTTTCTTGAGTTCTTTCTTAATTTACATTTGTCTTTTGTTTCTTTTTTGTTCTTTCTTTAGTTCTTTCATTTGTTCTTTCTTTTTTGTTTGTTCTTTCATTCTTTCTTGAGTTCTTTCTTTATTTTGCGTTTGTCTTTTGTTTCTTTTTTGTTCTTTCGTTTGTTCTTTCTTTTGTTTGGTCGTTCGTTCCTTCATTCGTTCTTTCTTTCCTTCCTTCGTGTGTTTGTTTGTTCTTTCTTTCTTTTGCGCTTTTGTTCTTTTTGTTCTTTCTTACTTTCGTTCGTTCTTTCATTCTTTCTTTCCTGAGTTCTTTCTTCATTTTACATTCGTCTCTTGTTCTTTATTTATTTTTTGTTCTTTCTTTCGTTTGTTCTTTATTTCATTCTTTCTTTCATTTGGCCGTCCGTTCTTTCTTTCCTTCGTTGATTTACTCATTCTTTCTTTCGCTCTTTTGTTCTTTTTCGTTCTGTCTTACTTTAGTCCGTTCTTTCTTTCTTGAGCTCTTTCTTTATTCTACATTTGTCGTTTGTTCTTTCTTTCTTTCGTTTGGTCGTTCGTTCCTTCATTCGTTCTTTCTTTCCTTCGTTCATGTTTGTTCGTTCTTTCTTTCGCTCTTTTGTTCTTTTTTGTTCTTTCTTACTTTAGTTCTTTCTTTCTTTCTTTCTTAATTTACATTCGTCTTTTGTTTCTTTTTTGTTCTTTCTTTAGTTCTTTCATTTGTTCTTTCTTTTTTGTTGGTTCTTTCATTCTTTCTTGAGTTCTTTCTTTATTTTGCGTTTGTCTTTTGTTTCTTTTTTGTTCTTTCGTTTGTTCTTTCTTTTGTTTGGTCGTTCGTTCCTTCATTCGTTCTTTCTTTCCTTCGTTCGTGTGTTTGTTCTTTCTTTCTTTTGCTCTTTTGTTCTTTTTGTTCTTTCTTACTTTCGTTCGTTCTTTCTTTCTTTCCTGAGTTCGTTCTTCATTTTACATTCGTCTCTTGTTCTTTATTTATTTTTTGTTCTTTCTTTAGTTCTTTCATTTGTTCTTTCTTTTTTGTTTGTTCTTTCATTCTTTCTTTTGTTTGGTCGTTCGTTCATTCGTTCTTTCTTTCCTTCGTTCGTGTGTTTGTTCGTTCTTTTATTCTTTCTTTCCTGAGTTCGTTCTTCATTTTACATTCGTCTCTTGTTCTTTATTTATTTTTTGTTCTTTCTTTCTTTAGTTCTTTCATTTGTTCTTTCTTTTCTTTGGTCGTGTGTTCGTTCGTTCTTTCTTCCTTTTGCTCTTTTTCGTTCTTTCTTTCTTTTCTTTCTTTTTTGTTCGTTCTTTCATTCCTTTTTCTTTAGTTCTTTCTTCCTTTTACATTCTTCCTTTCCTTCTTTCTTTTGTGTTTTTTCTTTTGTTTGTTCTTTCTTGCACACGTTGCTTAGAACAGATTTCTTCATGTCGTCTGCACTGAAACGGAGCAAAGGATCATGGTCTATGTAGTTCCCTCTGGTTTTTTTTAGCCATTTCCGCATCAGAACTGTTCATTTAAGCAAAGACACTTGGGATTTGTTATATTGTGATGCTCCACGATCTTACTGTGAGACCTTTGACGATACGACATCACCAGATTTACGTTATTTAAATCTTTTACTCTGTTATTAGGAGCTCCTGCGTCCAAATAATTCCCCTTGTGGATCCATAAAGTTCGTCTAAAGTCTAAAACATGATTCCACGTCGTTCTTAGAGAATAACAAAACAATAAAACGTAACTTGGAGCTGTACATTTGTCACGTTTTATTGGATAAATCCCCCGCAGAAGTGAAACGGCGTCTCCTCGTGCTGCTGCAGCGTGAGGCGGGTGCGTGGGGCGGGTGCGTGGGGCGGGTGCGTGAGGCGGGTGCGTGGGGCGGGTGCGTGGGGCGGGTGCGTGAGGCGGGTGCATGAGGCGGGTGCGTGAGGCGGGTGCGTGAGGCGGGTGCGTGGGGCAGGTGCCGTTCCCGTCTGGCGCCCTCGCTCCGCGGCTGTTTGGGCTGTCGCCGGGCCGTTGCCGTGGGAACAGGGTGTTTGATAGTGGCGTCGGAGCGCGGAGGTGTCGGAGGTGTCGGAGAATCGGGGAATCCTGCTTCTGTTACTCACACGAGCTCAGAGCCAGCGACACCACTGCGCTTTTGCCTGCGGGGGAGAGTTAAAGGTGCTGGAATGATGATTGGAGCGGTTTACGTGGAGGATTTAGACGCAGATTTGGGAAAACTTTATTAATGCACAAGGGAAATGATTTGGAAACCGTGGGCAAGGCAAAAGAAAGTCATTGTGAAAGTGTTTTACAGAGTAAGAAATGCATGAAAATCACAAAACAAACATAAATAATCATCATAAAATAAAATAAAAAGAGGTATTAAAGCAAGAGAAGAGTGCGGAATGAAAAGTCTGTGTCACAGCTTCAGGAAGTTTGTTTTCATCTCTGGACTAAAACTGTTCCAAGTTTGAAAACTGAAACTGAAACTGAAACCGTTTTTAGTCCTGACTCTTGGCACCAGCAGGAGGCCGGGACTAAACCAGGACTAAACCAGGACTGAACCAGGACTAAACCAGGACTAAACCAGGACTGAACCAGGACTAAACCAGGACTGAACCAGGACAGAACCAGGACTAAACCAGGACTGAACCAGGACAGAACCAGGACTAAACCAGGACTGAACCAGGACTAAACCAGGACAGAACCAGGACTAAACCAGGACTGAACCAGGACAGAACCAGGACTGAACCAGGACTGAACCAGGACTGAACCAGTACTGAACCAGGACTAAACCAGGACTAAACCAGGACTGAACCAGGACTGAACCAGGACTGAACCAGTACTGAACCAGGACTGAACCAGGACTAAACCAGGACTAAACCAGGACTGAACCAGGATTGAACCAGGACTGAACCAGGACTGAACCAGTACTGAACCAGGACTGAACCAGGACTAAACCAGGACTAAACCAGGATTGAACCAGGACTAAACCAGGACTGAACCAGGACTGAACCAGGACTGAACCAGGACTAAACCAGGACTGAACCAGGATTGAACCAGGACTGAACCAGGACTAAACCAGGACTAAACCAGGACTAAACCAGGACTGAACCAGGACTAAACCAGGACTAAACCAGGACTGAACCAGGACTAAACCAGGACTGAACCAGGACAGAACCAGGACTAAACCAGGACTAAACCAGGACTGAACCAGGACTAAACCAGGACTAAACCAAGACTGAACCAGGACTGAACCAGGACTAAACCAGGATTAAACTAGGACTAAACCAGAACTAAACCAGGACTGAACCAGGACTATAGCAGGACTATAGCAGGAGAATGGTATTAAACTAGGACTAAACCAGAACTAAACCAGGACTAAACCAGGACTAAACCAGGACTATAGCAGGAGGCTGATTTCTGAGTGCAGATGGTTCATAAGAAACTGACATGTCAGAGACTTTGGCGCTCGACCATGGAGAGACTTGTATTTCCAGACACTAATGAGTGAACCAGGCAGAGCGTTTTGTTTGTTAGACTCGTGGCTGTTGTCAGATGGGTTAAAGTGGTGTTAAGCTTCTTCAGTTTTACGTGGAAGTTCAGAACTTGCCCCCATCACTACACTAGTTTGTTGCCTTGACAGACTCACTGCCACAGTGAGATCTCCACTGAGGAAACACTGATCTGTGCCGTTTTTTGGCTTCTGACAGAATTCCACCACCTCTAGTGATGAACTTTAGCTTAAACTTTAAGCAAAATCAATGCAAAGGTACAGATATAAACATAGTATAACCAAATAATGTAGTTTGTTATTCAAAAACTTTCCTGGGATTGTGCTCCATGTTTATACATTTCCTCTTGAGCGCTCATAACGTTCCCTCTGTATGATGTCATCTGGTGGTAATAAACAGCTAACACAGGGTGGGATTTGTATAGAAAACAGAAAGTTTTTATATGTTTTAATGTATTTATTATTAAAGGGCACATATTACCCTATTTATGATGTTCTAATGTCGTTTCCTTGTCACAAACAGACCTGGAGTCGTGTTTTGTTTTATTCGCCCATGTTTGACGCACAAACCTGCACATTTAGGCTGAGCTTCATGACATCACGAGGTGGAACAGAGCGTTTTGAGCTTTGGAGATGTCGACAAACATGTGCAAATGAAACAAAACATGATTCCAGGTCTGTTTTCGACGAGGGATCGACATTCTAACCTGGTTTAAATGTTCACAGGAGTCGACTTTGCGTAACACAGGAGCTTTTAAATCGTGTCGCAAAACCGTTTAACCGCCTCTCGAGCTTCTTTCAAAACACAACTTCCTGTATTTTGCAGCATTTTTAGAAATACCCTTGAGAATACTTGGGTTAATTTTGAGTATTTACATTTTGACAAAACATTAAAACATAAATAAAGATTCCAAATTAAGAAATCAAAATAAGAAATGAGAGCAATGTGGCATGACTTTTTTTTTTCTTTTTTTTTTTTTTGCAGAATAGCTCACGTTCTGTGGTTTTATTGTTTTCGGAAAAATGGGTAGTGGCCTATTTGGGTTTCCTTCCTCATAGATTTGTGCAGATGAGAGTCAGAAATGTTTAAACTAGAACATTCTGTGGAGCAAAGCAGAAGTGCCCACAGTGTCTGAGTCATTCAGGGAGTACCTGACAGTACAGTGTCTTTACATGTGCCTTTACTGTTTTATTTTTATTTTTTTTATTTAGCCAGGAAAGAAATCCCATTGAAACTGTTTAAACTCTTTCTCCAGTAGTCTAGACAGTGCAGTGCCTGTGGTTAGCGGTGTTTTCGCTCTTGGGGTTGTCTCACCTGTGAGGAGGGCATCTGGGATGTGCAGCGTCTCCATGGCGACGACACAGCAGTGACGAGCAGCAACCGCAGCAGAGGAGAAGAGATCAGTGCAGAGACACAGAGAAAACACAACACAACACAACACAGGGAGGGTGAGGAAGGGGGAAGAGAAAGACGAGAGGGGCAGAGAAGGACAACACAGGGAGGATGTTTGGAGAGCAGAAGGAGAGAAGAGAGAAACAGTGGAAGTGTTAAGGACCAAAGAAGTCCCCAATTGTTCACTTTTATGGGACAAGCATGAAACTGATTATTAACATCCCCAGGACCAACATTTCTGGATATGGAACCAAGTTTAAGCTGACCTATGTTCTTTAGGACGAGGATCTGACGTATGTTTTTTAGGACGAGGATCTGACGTATGTTCTGTAGAAGGACGAGGATCTGCAGTACGTTCTTTAGGACGAGGAGCTGACGTATGTTCTGTAGGACGAAGATCTGACGTATGTTCTGTAGAAGGACGAGGATCTGACGTCTGTTCTGTAGAAGGACGAGGATCTGATGTATGTTCTGTAGAAGGACGAGGATCTGACGTATGTTCTGTAGAAGGACGAGGATCTGATGTATGTTCTTTAGGACGAGGATCTGACGTATGTTCTGTAGAATGAAGAGGAGGAGGAGGCTGTGGCTTCTGAACTCTGAGCTGCTCTGAACTCTGTGCAGAATCTGAGAGAATGAGAGATGTAGAGAAGCTTGCGTCATGTCTCTGCTCTCACACTAAACACGACTGCAGCAGGACCTCGGACTGAGCCTTTTTCATTTTGTTGGAATTATAGAATCGGCTGAAGACGTTTATTTATCTTTAATAAAATATACTCAACCTTGAGGTGGATCTAAACGCTGCAGCAGGAGCCAAGACTGAGCCTTTTTCATTTTATTTGAATTATAGAATCGTTAAAAGCTTTCAGCCAGTTACACATTAGTCTTACGGCGCAAAAACACAATTCACACAGCAATAAATACCAAAAATAAATTAAAATGGACTGTAAACCCAAACCTAATGAGCTGGTAAATGCGAGCTACACTCGTTTTACTTGGAGACCTGAGGGCAATTTCAGTACATTTGTCCTCGCCTGGATTTTATTCTTAATTTTGCTTTTAAAACTGCCTCTTTTACCCCTAATGAAGTGTTCTACCTCCTTTTGTTCAGTCCAACCTGTTATTTCACAATCTGCTGCTGTAGTTGTGTCATGAGGCTGTGATCAAAGCTACAGGACCAGAAATACAAATGAAAAAAGAAAAACTGGAAATAAAATTCACTCTTTTATACAAAACACACAGCAAACATGTAGAAACAACTTTTTGGGCATAAAAATGCTTAATTTAGGGCTTTAGCTACAAAAGTGCAAAATATCAAGTCTAAACTACTAAACTAACTAAAAATCTCCTTATTGCCCTAAAAACAAACCAAAAAAAAGTGCAGTGGCTCCATGACTTTCCTGGTCCAGTCCTGGAAACAGCTCCTGTCAGGTCCAGGGCCAGAGCCACAGCACTTCTGCATTTCCAGGGTGGAAATTACATTTGGATTTGGACATTTGGACTCAAATAAACCTTTAAATAAAAGTAGCAAACGGTTGCACAATTACACACACCAAGATGCATCATTTGCCATTTATCTGAGAAAAAACTACGGTTGGAAAGTTCTGCGCAGCTCGATAAAACAGATTCCCAGG
Source organism: Odontamblyopus lacepedii (assembly GCA_034769755.1). NCBI lineage: Eukaryota > Metazoa > Chordata > Actinopteri > Gobiiformes > Gobiidae > Odontamblyopus > Odontamblyopus lacepedii. Next base: position 3,950,734 of record CM068347.1, read on the forward strand.
TGTCGTATATGGTGCCGTAGGTCTTTAACCTTTATTTAACCAGGTAAAGACCCACTGAGATCAAGGTCTCATTTACAAAGGTGACCTGGCCAAGTGGTCAGCAGCAAACGTCAAGAGCAGAAAACAACAATGAATTAAAATAAAAATCAACAAGAAACAACAACTGATTAAGATAAACATCAATTAAACTAAAAAAAACAAGAAAGCGACAATCAATTATGACAAGATTAACAAAAATCCTCTCGCCTGTTTTAGCTCAGTGGTCTTCATGGTCAGACTGTGCTCATAGTTTCAGACAGAGCAGTGCCTCCAGTTAGCATCACACTCCCAGGGAAGTTTGATGACACTGTAAAGTAAAGCTGTAAAGTATCGATACTCAGCCGGTGGCATCAGCACCGCAGGTTTTAGTAACACTAGGGTCACTGTGGGGTCTTTAAAGTCTTTAAAAGGTCTTGAATTTCATGTTTCTGAATTAAGGCCTTAAAAAGTCTTGAAATTCTGTTGTCCAAGTCTTATTTTTTTCACAAAGGTCTGAAATTTCATGAGCCTATTTTATTGTAAACTCACTGCGCAATGTGAGACAAGACCATGTGAAAGTTTAGTTCGTCTTGTGAGAATGTTTTACAGCAACACATACAACTATATATATAAATGAGTTCTGAATGAGAGTTTGTACTAAAAGTATTTTTGTTATTTAAAGCAGAGTAATGGTCATTATTAGAGTTGGATCTGGTGTTTTTCGCCTGCATAATGGGTGCAATGTTGGTCTTAATTTTCATTTAAATGGTCTTACAAAGGTCTAAAATAAAGTCTTAAATTTGGGGGAGTTTAAACCTGGCGATACCCTGAGCTCTGTGTTTGGAGCTGTCCAGTAGCTGCTCTGTGGAGAACGTTCCCGTCTCCGTTGTCTCTGTGCAGTTTCTTCCGCGGTTTAATAAAAGTGTGCTTTGTGTCCTCAGCGATGCAGTTCCACGAGAACCTCCACGAGCTGGCGGTGAAGGAGGGGCTGAAGGGACGCAAGCTGCACAAGGCCGTGGAGAGCTTCACCTGGAACATCACCATCCTCAAGGTCAGGAGATAACCGGGCTCTCCGCTTCACCCGCGCGTCCGGACAGACAAAACCACCAAAACCACGGTCACCTCGTTTTATTTAACCTCAGAACTCCAGCTCCGTGACTCCAAACTGGTGTGTTAGAACTTCACAGTCGCACTTATCCACTTCCGAGGAACTGAATGTAAGATTTTGATTTAAAGTTTCAGGAAGTGGCTTTTGATATGAGGTCGAATGGTGAAAAAATATCACACAACGGTGAATTTGGAGCTGAGTTTCATATCAGGAGCAGGAATTTATGGATTAAATAGTGAAATAAAAACACCAGGATCGTGTAGAGCAGGTTAATACTAACATGTTAAGACCAAAATGAGGAGACTGACAGCAGCAGTTACAGAGACAGGAGACGAATTTTCAATGTAAAGTCAATTGGAGCTAGAAGTTGATGGAGCCAAAAGCGTTCCCATGCTCACTTCCTGTTTGGAACGCGGTGGCTAGCAGGTTAGCTATGTATATTTATATATTGTCCAGTTTCAGCATTCTAGAGGTCAAAAATATTTAATACAGCAAAAATAAATAGTTAAAATGTAGGTTTTTGTTGTAATGCAGCAGGTTTATGGGTTTAGTCACCGATAGAAAAGATACATTAAAGATTTGTGAATAAACGTTTTGGATATTTCATTACAACGTGCGATGTTATTAACAGGAAAGTTTATTTTTACAGCAGAATTCATACACAAAGTCATTCAAATTGTTTTACAGAATAAGAAATAGTTTAAAATCACAACACAAACAAATCAAAACATAAATTATCATAAAATTAAAAAAAGAGAGAGAGAGTCATTAAATTAGGGAGAAAAGTGCGGAATGAGAAATAAAAACCTTTCAGTCGCTAACAGGCTGTTTACATGACAACTGTAACGGGCGGAAAACACTAAACATTTTGCCAGACGTCCGTATCATTTAGAGGCAAACGGCATTTGGCGTTTTCGTTGCCATGGAAATGGTTGAAAAGAGAAATATGTGTTTTTGTGGCCGTGGCGTAGAGATTACGTCACGAGCACGAGACAAACATGGCCGAGCTTACTTACTTAACTTTAATCTTTATTTGAGGGACAATGCACAGAAACATTAAATCGAAAGACAGAGATGCACTGTACCAGATTATAGCTGAATAGCTCGTTTCCATCTGTAGTCCCTTTTTACATAAATAAACAGTGTACATTCCCCTATAAGTCTCTACATTTCTCTAAAACTTCCCCAACATTCAAACCTCAGTTATACAGTCACAGTCAAACACCATCAGACAATTATAGAACCACTGTATCATTCACTGCATTTCACGCTTCAGCCGAGCAGCTGCGAATGCCACAGGACTCGAGTCAAAGTGACGACACTGATCACCCAGAGTCACCCAGAGCCTCGTCTACCTGAAAATGGTGGTGTTATTACACTTGACCATTTTGTTTTGAACCGAGGTGCTGCAGAAGAGGAAGTAGAGAAGCAGATGGGTTTTACGCTCGTGTAAACGCCTAACGACAAACACATGGAGAACTCTCTGATTTAGACAGTAGAGCTGTGATTTTTGTTATGTCATTACATGATAAAAGGCTGCAGATGTTGTTGATTTGAGTACAACATCATCACTTTCTAAAATCTGAAAACCACCAGCACAGTCTGTGGCTTCACTGTGTTGTATTTTCTCATTGGATGTGGCCCTGATTTTTCTGTCCTTGTGTGTTTTTCCCCCAGGGTCAGGCAGACCTCCTGAAACACGCCAAGAGTGAGGTCCAGGAGAACCTGAAGCAGATCCACTACGCCGCTCTGACCTGCAACCTGACCAAAGGAGGAGGAGGAGGAGGGTCCCAGTCCGGAGAAACCAGGGGACGCCGAAGTCTGGAGGCCATTCCCGAGAAGGCCACTGCGGAGGAGGAGCTGAGCGATGAAGACCTGTCAACCTACTGAAGAAGATCTGAGCTGGCGAATGTTCTGAACCTTCTTTTAGAGATGACATCAGTGAGGAAGAGGCTTTCAGCCGATATAAACCACAGTAGAAGATCTAAAACGTTTGATTCCTCTTAACAAGAACAAACTAGGAAACGTTCTGTACCTTCTACACATAATAAGATCAATTAAAACCTCAAAACATAATGAACTTTCTGGAGAAATTGTGAACATTCAGAATAAAACAATGATGATGCTCTGAGTGAAGATCTGTCAACCTTCTGAACCTTTGGAAGAAGAACCTCTGGAGTGAGGAAGATCTTGCAACCTGCTGAAGCCAACGGAGGAGAGTGTGGAAGTCCTCTGAACCTGCTGTAGATGATTGGTCCTGCTCCAGTGTGACCTGGTCCCACAAACTCAGCACAAACACGACTCATAATTCACTTTTAATTTACGTTTTCTCGATTCTTTTTTTTAATTATCAGGGTTGGATGATTTTAAATTCTTATGGATTTGATATCCAGCTTGAAGGGAACACGGTGATGAACGTTTTAACACCTCAAAAACACAGATTTAGAGCCGTGTTTGTTTCATTTATTAAGAGCTTAGTTGCGTCTGCCAATTGACACCAGGAAGAACTCCTCTGTGTTTTTAAAGAACACATATTTTGTCTCTTTATGGTTTTGATTCCCTCTTAAACATCCTTCCGGTCGCCTTAGGATCAGTATTTCACGTTTTCTAACTTAAACATGCACTGTGTAACTTTTCGGTTTGATCCGTCACCTGCTTGTTTCTATGGATACGTCGTTGCTGTGTCTGGAATGTTCCACAGTATGACATTAAACACCTCTACTTTGCATTTATTTAATTACAAGGGGGCTTTACAGCTCCAAAATACCTAGAAAAACAGATGTTCTGACTGAGCGAGGTCGCCTCTCCACAGATCTGACCTTGAACCTGTAACTCATTCGAATAAAAATAATTTAAATGTGAATAAAAATTTATTCCAGTGTAAAAAGTCCATCTTAAACTCTTAATTCTAATGAAAGTGATGATTCAGACTTAATCCTGAAGTCAGTGGGTTTATTCTGATTTTAAAGCCGAATGAATTTCTTCCTGGATCATGTAAACGTTTCTTCTTCTTCAAAATAATCCCGGTGGTTGGTGCTCGTTGGCTCGTCCTTCGATCCGGCTCCTCCAGTCGTCTCTCGGGACTTTCCTCCTCGTCTCTTTGGATTTGTGAGCGGGATGTGGGAGTGGGCTGAGGTGTGGCAGCCTCAGACTCAGTTTGTCTTCTTCCTCCTTCTCCCACACTCTTCCCTTCTCCTCCTCAGCTCACAGACGTAAAGCGTGAGGAGAGAATTCTCCAGCTGCCGCTTCATTATCATCGGAACCACTGCGGGAAAAGTTTGGGTCGTGTTTGTGTCGGCGGCGAAACGACAAACCGAGATGACAGAAAAGCCGGGAGCAGCTGAAGTGTGGGTTTTCTTCCCAAAGACGGAAATACGTTTGTGTCGCTGTCCGATCAGAACCTTCCCCACCCCCAGACGCTGAGAACTATTAAATAAAGACCATTTAAAGTGCTCTCCATGGAAATCTCAATTCAGAATTATTATTTCCATGTAAACTCCAAGGAGAAGATTTTAATTCCAAACGATTTAATTAATACATGATTTAAAAACATCATGTAAACTTTCCTGACAAAGCAATAACATTTCAGAACATTGATTTTAAAAAACCATTTGACGGACCTTGAACCGGAAAAGTTACACAGTCGACCTTTTGGTTTTGTCCTGAATGAATTCTTTGAACGTAATACTCCACTTTGGACAGAATATGATGCGTTCCTGGAGTTAAATCACGCGGCGCTTTGTTCCACCTGTCACGAATTAGAAACGAAAAGGAAAAATACATCTCGTCCGTACAGACGGCTTAAATCTCTGTGTTTAATGCAAAGTCAACACAGAGAGTCTTGAGTTTACGACGGCGCAAACCAGAACCAGCTGCTGCGGAGTAAAAATAACTCTGATTGGAGTTATAGCTGTTTGTCAAAAGAACAAAGAGCGCAGACATTACGACAGAGAAATGACGGAGACTCTGGAGATCTGTTTTGGTTCTTATTTTAACTCCACGGCTAATTATTTAACGTCCTACTGGTAAAGTACGCAGAGTCGAGTGAAGTGAAAGTCATGTTCTAATCCGGGTTCCTCCTCAAAAACAGACCTGGAGTCGTGTTTTGTTTCATTCACATGTTTGAGTAACGATTTGTGATCAGTCTCTACATCTCCAAAGCTCAAAATTCTCTGTGGTTTTCAAGTGAACGTCTTATTTTTACGTTTTGTTCGGTGGAAATCAACGATTCCAGCAATGATCCAGATGATTCTAGTGAAGGTGTGTGGAGTTTAAAAACACAGTGGAGCACTTCCTGTATGACTAAATGACGTCACAAGGTGGAACAGAGTGTTTTCAGTTTGAGAGAACCCCAAATATGTGGGTACGTGTGTTAAACCTGTGTGAATGAAACAAAACACAACTCCAGGTCTGTTTATGACGAGGAAACTACGTTATTTCTGTAAAATACCAAATAAGAGCCTGGTTCCAATCGCGTCGTCTCTAAAGGCTGAATCTGCGTCGACTCACCGCACATTTCCGCCGTCGTCCTGTCGCCGTCGTTTGTAATTTAAGGATCTGCATCGAGGTCTATGCGCTGTGAAATAATTCACCGCCACCACCTTAGGCGTTCGCGTAAACCAGGGGGTCGGCAACTCGCAGTTCCACAGACGCACGTGGCTCGTTTTACACAAACCAAACTTAAAACCACATGGCTCATTTGCATAAACTATAAGCGCTGAAAGAAACTGCTCGTTCCTTGTGCCCTGATGCGGTGGATGAACGTTCTCGCTCTGCTGCTCCACACTCACTGCCAAAGGAAAGTTGTGGCAAAGAGGCGAGGAAATTGTGTCGACAAGGTGAGCAAAGTAGTCCCCACACCGGAAAAAGAACAAAAGAAAGAAAGAAAGAACAATAGAACGAACAGAAGAAAGAAATTTATGGTGAAAATATGTTACAGAGAGACTTCACTGGAATAAAACAATACGTAGGTGAGTTAAAATGACTTAAATTAAGAACATTTGACTTTATTTGAGCAGATTCAATTTGACAAGTGAAATAATCTGCCAATGGACTAAGTGTTTTTCTTAATTCAAGCAACATTCGATTTTGTTTCTTATTTGAAATGCAAAAAGTTTCTTATTTCAAGTGTTGCCAAGATGTATTTTCATACTTTAAGTGCAAAAAGTCTTGTTCCGCTGCAGATCATTTACTTGTCATGTAAAATTTACCCAAATCATGACAAAACTTTCTTAATTCAAGTCGTCTTAACTTGACTAGATTTTGTTTTTTGCAGTCCAGGCCACCGTGTAACAGCGACGCCTCCTGTAAATTATCGTCACACTGGTTAAAAGAATTTGAGTCCCATATTTTCCCAGTTTTACTGAGCCAGATTTTTGTGAGGAAGGAATTAATCGCCTTAAACACCTGGTCTGTTCAGAGACTGAACCTAAAAAATTGCAGGGTTTATGTGGTGTTTATTTGGTATTTTACAGTACATAAATCAGAAATAATATGAGCCCTTTAAAAACTATTTATTCAATGCAGCCACTGTTTTGGCCTCATTTAAACTTTTTCTCTCTCTTTTCTGCCGTCAGCAAAAGGCACAAACACAAATCCGACTTGATTATTACTATAAAAATATAAAACAAAACGTGTACAAGACCAGAGGAGCTGAGTCCGGACAAAAGAGGGTTTTAAGAGGTCTCAAACTGGACCAGGTCTAAAACAGGACCTAACCAGAATCAAAACTCATCTAAAAAACAGGACTGGACCTGGACTAGAACCAGATTCAAATAAACGAAAGCACAATATTTAAAGGAACTGTGCGTGACTGTTTTAAATTCCATAAACATGAACTCACTGTTCCAGATACGACGTAAACATGTTCAAATACGGCTTTTACTGATAACAATCCTAACGCTGATTTATTCTTAGTTACAAAAACATTGGGCCGTGATTTCCCATTTATTTATGTTAGAATTTATGGTAGAAATTTGTTTCTCAAGACGATTCTCCAGTCAGAAAGTTGCAGGGCTGCAGGTTTAAGACTGTAGAACTTAAATCCAGTCAGTTTATTCTGCACAGAGTTCATTTAAACCAGATTAAAAATTCTCAAAAATAAATAATTACCCGTTTTTGAAATACAGTGTTTATATTTCAGAGTATATGCAAATAAATGTAATGTTTTGACCAGCTGGGGTCTTAAAGTAAAGAAGTTTCAATGCATTTTAATTCAAAACTCATTGGTTTCGGCACTGAATCCAAATCCACTTTATTTCTACGGCACATTTTACAAACAAAGCAGTTTCCAAAGTGCTGCACAGAGATCAGAAAATGAAGACGACAAAAAGCTAAACTGCTAAAATGTGTTTATAGCAGTCCTAAAACAATAAAACCAGTATAAAATCGAATAAAAGCGAAGCGTAAAAATCATAAAATAGCAGTAAAATAAGTGACACAGAGGAGCGGTATTAAAAGACAGAGAGGAAAAGTGTTTTTTTTAAGAAGAGACTTTCTAAAAACTCTCCACTGTGGTGGTGTTGGGACGTGGGGAAGCAGAAGGTCTCGTCCCACCTGGTTTTAAGTCTCGTCTTGGGCCCCACGAGCTGGACCTGGACCTGGAGACGTACTGTGGGGCCCGTCCATTCGACGCTTTAAAACTTGCATTTGAAGGATTTGTGTCTGAGCAGCAGCAGTGAGTTGTTCTTCCTGACAGAAGCTCGGCAGCGGCGGACTGATATGCGAGAAAATAGTCCCTCAACATGAGACGATTCATGCGACGCAAGTTTTATTTTTATTTTTATATCAAACATTATTCTATCGACACAGATGTTCACATGGACAGTCTGGAGTTCTAATAGTTTTGCTTCAGGTGTTTTGTGTAAGACTGGATGGAATATTTAAAAAGATCCACACGTCTCCAACACTCTGGCTCACGAGGAAATAAGGCCCTATGTCCAAAATTCAGAACTGTCCCTTAAAAATCAACTCCAAAACGAACTGGAAGCTGATGTAATGTGCTCACGTTTTTTAGTCCCAGTTAAAAGTCGCGGAGAAGAATTTTGGACCAACCGTAAGCGAATCAACATTGCGTTACTACTTTGTATTAGATCGACAAAAGAAACAAAAATCTATCAAACAAAAAACTATCTGTGCAGGTCAGGAACAGAAACAAAACTGGACAGAACCAGGACTAAACCAGGACTTAGCACTCTGTCCATCCGCCCTGTTTCTTCATGGTGACCGTTCGTGGGCCCTGGAGCAGGACCAAGGCTGGACCGTCATAAGAGAATTCTCAAAAGCACAAAAGTGGGTTTTTTTTGCTGAGTTTGAATGTACCGGGGGCAGTTTACAGGCCTGTGGAGCGTGTACAGAGCAGAGGAGCTGTATAAAGTCCTATAGATTCTGTTTTCTGCGCAGTGCATCTTTTTGGTATTGTAATCTTAACAATGAGAAACGTTTTATGAATTTTATGTCTGTGCAAAAACTAAAAGAACTTCTCCCTGATTTTGGCTCATGACTCGTTTGTGTATTGGAATTATTTGGGAAGTTTGTGGTTGATTGAAATGATTCTGTATTTTACTAAAAGGTTTGAATGTTGCTAAAACAAGAGGGTTTCAGGTTCGACTCAGACAGTTGTGCTCAGCATGTTTCTCCCCAACTCCTCCAGATAATCAGTCAAACTTTATTTGTGCAGCACTTTTCATATATTTGAAATGTAGCACAAACTCATTCACATGAAACAGAAAAATGATTAAAAACAACAGTGACCCCCACCCCAGTGTTTCATCCATATATACAGCAATTTAGACAGAAAAATAAAACATCCATCCATGTTCTTCCTCTTATCCGGGGCCGGGTCGTGGGGGCTTCAGTCTAAGCAGGGACTCCCAGACTTCCTTCACCCCAGACACTTCCTCCAGCTCCTCCTGGACCCTGAGGTTCCCAGGCCCAGAGACTTCATCCCTCCAGTGTGTCCTGGGTCTTCCCCGGGGCCTCCTCCCAATGGGACATGAACACCTCCTGAGGGAACAGATGCTCCTCCCCTCAGCTGCTCCCCTCCACATGGAAGAGCAGCGGCTCTACTCCGAGCTCCTCCCCCTCTCTCTAAGGGAGGCCCGGCCTCTGTGGAGGAAACTCATTTCTTTGCTTGTATCTGGATCTGGTCCTTTCGGTCGTTCCCCAGAGTCAGGACCACAGGTGAAGGAGGAACAAGACTGAGGTAAATCCAGAGCTTTGCCTTTGGGCTCAGCTCCTCTTCACCACAACGGCCCCGATACGGCGACCGCATCACTGCCGACGCTGCACCGATCCACCTGTCGACCTCACGCTCCATCCTCCCCTCACTGAGAACAAGACCCCGACATACTGGAACTGCTCCAATTCAGGAGTTTTATGTTTTAATTTTTGGAAAATAAAACATAAAGCTCCTAAATGTTATAGTAAAAAAAAATGGAGAGCTAAAATTAGATGGAGACTAAGTAAAATAATAATAATTTCATTTAAAACAAGTAAAATAGTTTCAATTATAAGCTAACTTCAAAAGATATGTTTTGAGTTTACTTTTGAAAACATGAACACACAGACGGGGCTGTAAAAGCTGAACGACGCTGCACCGTGAGTCTTAGTTTGGACTCTTGGGACAGTTAAAAGCCGAGACCTGAGGACCTGAGAGTCCAAGAGGCTCATGCGATAAAAGCAGATCAGAGAAATAAATATGACTAAGACCATTAAGGTGGTTTATAAACCAATAAAAGAACTTTAAAATCCATCCTGAAGCTCACAGGAGCCGGTGCAGAGACGTCAGTCCTGGTGTGATATTCTCTCTCTTCCTGGTCCTAAGGAAGTCCGGACCAAGACCAGCTCAAGTTCTGACCGATTTCCCTTTTGGGTCAAATGTTCTTGAAGATTCTCAGGCTCCACCACTTGGCGAATGCCTGATCTAAAGCTAATCTCTGAAGCTGAGCTGGGTTTGGCCTGGTCGCACCGGGGAAACCAAGGGTCACAGTGGAGCAGCAGTGGTTCAAGAGCATTTTGTCGTTGTGTTCTTAGGCAAGACACTTCACCCAACTGATCTATAAATGTGGTGAGTGATTGGTGATGGTCAGAGGGACTGATGATGCTGAGTGACTGACAGCCTTATTTCTGGGAGTCTTAAAAGATGCTATTAAGGTAAGGTACACTTTATTGTCCCTGTAAGGATATTTGTCTTCTCTGTCCTTCAGGGTCTCTGGGTTAAACCTGTCAGGAGCAGTGGGACCGTCTCCAGATCTTGAGCTGGTCTTGGTCAGGACGACCTTAGCTGGAGGATTTGACCTGTGGTGCATGTTTGTAGCCAGGGTGGAGCCCCCTAGTGCCTCTGCTCAGTTTCATTTCTCTCCAGTGATTCGTCATGAATCAGAACACACCAAGAACCCCGGAAGTTGTAGTCGGCGCAGTGGCCAATCAGAGAAGTTTAAGTTTACTGATGTTTAAAGTGCAAAATCACATCGAAGTGTCTCAGTGCATTTAGCAGTGAAATTAAAATATACAAATATTTACAACAAAATTCCAACAATATACAGTGGTAAAAATGACAGAAAACTGTGTACAGTGTTCAAAATTACACCATTATACAAATGTATACATGTGCATTCACTCATCTACACATCATACACACAGACATACATACATGCATGCTTACATACAGTACATACACACATACATACATACATGCATGCTTACATACAGTACATACACACATACAGTACATACACACATACATGCCTGGAAGTCTCACCTGCAAAGTGGTTTATTGATTGGATGAGTAATATTTATAAAAAAAAAAAGTGAAGCGGAGTGTTGGTGATATCAGACTGCAGACACTGTCCTCCTTTGGACTTCCTTTGTCAGATAATAACTGTTGCTGTTTGCTGTTCTCTCTGCTTTGTTTGCTGTTGTGCTGCGATTACTCGGACTCCACTGAGTTCCGGCGCATTACAGACGTCACCACCAAACAGCAGTGACTGGTCAAATACTGTGGAGCGAACGAATCCTAATGCTGTGAGGTCAGATGGTTTCCACCAAGTGAAACTGGCTGATGAAGCTGGCATGTTTTGGGGTTGATGAGGAAAACCAAAGTGTCCAGACACAGGGAGAACATGCAAACTCAGCATCTGTAGATTTAGTTGTGATGACGGTGAAGTCACCCCACAGGTCCAACAAAAACATAACATAACACTAAATTTAAGTGTATTTGTTTGTTTTCAGTTGTAGTTCTGATTAGGTTCGGATTTTTTTTAATACTTTTGACCACTTTGCTCATATACAATTTATATAGTATACAATATTTTTGCACAAACTTGCACAAATCTGTCTCTATCAACCATTTTTGTGACCCATATTCAGCTGGACCCCGTCTTCCACCTACACAGACAGCGTCCCCTGGCCTCTGCCCTCTCGGTAATGACTGTAGGTGAAAGTTCTGAGGCCGACACGAAGCTCTGCCTCCTCCAGGTTTTACCACAGCGTTTACTGAGTTAAAAGCTCGAGATAAGAACAGCACACAGCACAGCAGAGGACGAGCTGGGGCTAATTGTGCGGAAAAAAAGCACTGAACATCTTTAATGTGAACATCTCGAATGCGCCTCATAAAGCTCTAAACTCATCAAGACCAAAGCAGACCGGGCTGTTCCGCGCACTTTATGAGGCAGGGACGAGGGAAAAGGACTGATGCGTTTTTCCAAATGTCACTCAGATAAAACTGTAAAGAGGCAGCGCTGACAGTGGCTAATGAGGAGCCGGGGACGAGGTCAGAGGGTCCAGATCAGAGAGTCCTTTCGGGTTTTACTCAGATCTGAAAACTCAAAGTGAGGAGCTCGTTCTGACTTCTTCAAAGCCACTGGTCAAACCTGACAGGAGAAAACTACACCTGGGACCCACCTCCAGATCTGAATTTAGTCTTGGTCATGACCTTATCTGGAGGATTCAACCTGTTCTGCATGTTTTGTGTTGATGGGGGAAAACTAGTCCGGTTCATGAGCCGGTTTCACTTGGTGGAAACTGTCTGACCTCGCAGCATTAGGATTGGTTCACTCGACGGTCGGCAGGTACTTTTCTGATTTAACCAATTGCTGTTATTTGGTGGTGACGTCTGTAATGCGCCGGACGCTCGGTGGAGTCCAAGTAATCGCAGCGCAACAGCAAATACCATAGGAAGAAGCGCAATCCCGTCTTTCCCCTCGATAAAATTCACCAAACATTTTCTTTGTTCCGGCTTTAAATCCTCGATGTCGGGAATTGTTGCTGACACAAAATGTCTGTCTTCGTCTCCATCCGTCTGGAAGCTTTGTTTCCTGTTGGACACAAAAGGACCCAGAGGAGCTGGAGTTTGACCTCAGGGCTTCACCGCTCACAGCTGATTGGCCGGAGCAACGACTACAACTTCTGGGGTTCAAACCTCTGAGTGTTTCTGATTCCTGACGAGTCTCTGAGAGAAATGAAAGTGAGCAGAGGCAGTAGGGGGCGCTATCCTGGCTAGGAGAAAGTGTCCAGAAGAAACTCCTCCGCACACGGAGGACATGCAAACTCCACAAAGAAAGGAACGGGAGTCAAGCTGGGAACCTTCTTGTTGTGAGGTCAGAGTGCTCGTCACCACGCTGCCAAAGTGGAACCATATTCTATTTTATCAGGTTTTGTTCAGTCCAAGAGTTTTCATGCCTGACAGTTCTGACTGCTCTCTCCAGGTCTTCCTCAGTGGTCCAGTAATGTTGCTGGAACCATATTCTGCAAAAGTGACTTTTTTTAATCACTTTATCACATAGTTACGGCATCATAAACATCTCTGGAGCTGCATTTTGCTTCATTAATTCTGTTTACGAGCTCATGCTGTCAGATTTAAAGGCAGGGCAGGTTTATTTATAGAGCACAATTTGCACACAAAGTAATTCAAAGTGTTTTAGAGCATAAAAACTCGATTAAAATCACAATACAAACAAATCAAAACATAAATAATCTTTTTAATACCATAAAATTAAAAAAGAGAGAGAGGAGAGTTCCTTTGCATTGATCAGGCAAAAGTAGAAATTCAATTTGCCAACTAGACAAAAGTTTTGGTCGAATACGTTTCGCAGCTCATCCAAACTGCTCCTTCAGCTCAGAAGAAGCGGGTTGGACAAATTTAATTTCTCCTTTTGCCCTGGATTCTACCTGGACGACTGAGGGATTTTACACACATTAATCAGTCATGGAAAACGTACATGATTCTGTTTGGTTTAGGTGTTAGCGCGACACCTGCTGATATTATGAAGTTATAGAAGTTTTATATTAACACATTTCCCTTGGGACAATACAGTATTCTCTCTCTCTCTCTCTCTATCTATCGAAAATGAACGTGACTTGATCGGTGATGGTTTATGGATCTAAAAACTCCCCACGACACCTTCCTGCAGAGGTGTTTTTGACGAGAGAACATTGGTAAACAACAAAAAACTAAATCTAATGACGTTAAGATCGCTTGAACTAAGAAAGTTTTACCATGATCTGAGTAAATGATCTGCCAGTGGAATAAGATTTTGTGTACTTAAAATAAGAAACAAAATTGAATTAAGAAAAAAAATCACTTATTCCACTGGCAGATCATTTCACTTGTAAAGCTGAATCGACTCAAATAAAGTAAAATGTTCTGAATTTAAGTCATTTTAACTCACCTAGAGATTGTTTTTTTTCCCAGTGTAACATCAGTAACAGCTCCAGATACATTTATTTGCATGTTGGACACCATTATACCAGGTCGTATAAATACCCAGGTATAATGGTGTCCAACAGTTTGAGCTGGAGTGCTCATGTGGACGGTCTGTGCAGCAGACTGGCACAAAGACTCGACTTTCTCAGAAGGCTGCGCTTATTTGGTGTGAAGCCGGAGATTAGGGCCATATTCTACAACGCAGTTATAGCAAGTACTGTTAGATATGGCACGGTAACATGGTACGGCTCACTCACTGCCCAATGTAAGGCCAGACTACTAACAATGGTAACAACGGCTCTAAAGCTGGCAGAGAAACCTACTGAACAGCCTTTACAGTCCCTTTATGAGGAAGCTGTTGTTAGTCAAGCAAATAAGATTTTAAGGGATCCATCTCATGTTTTATTTTCTGAATATGAATTGCTGCCTTCCGGGAGGCGCTACAGAGCCAGCGGATGCAAGAGCAACCGATTCAAACAGTCTTTCATTCCCACCTCAATATCCCTCCTCAACAAACACATAAAACCAGCTCGGTCCTTGGCCCCCACACGTCCCTCCTAGGGTAGTGGGGAGGCCTTCTGCTGTGGATCCACTACCCCAGCCATTCTGCATTTCACTCTATATTTACACTATTTGTGTATTTTATTGTATTGTATTGTTTTGTATTGTTTTTGTATTGTATTTATTGACTGCACCCAGTACTACGTGCCCAAGACAAATTTCTCCCTCGGGGGACAATAAAGTTTATCTTATCTTATCTTATCTTTTTTTCTCCTGGATGACATCAGGGCAGCTCTGAGTGTCCTGTGCCCAGCTCCACGGGCGCAGAGCCAGGAGCCCGGAGTCCGGACCCAGGAGCCAGGAGCCAGGAGCCAGGCCTCAGACGGCCCCTTAAATCTGTGTGTTTACAGCGGTGCAGAGACAGGCCGAGAGGACGTGTTTGGACACAAGTCAAACTAAAGGAGAGCAGAGAGAGCCCACTACAGCAGACGGATCCCAGGAGCCCGGGATGAACTACTGCCTCCTGCGAGAACAATGATCTGAAGGAGCTGCACCTGATTTTCACTGTTTTAAATGAACTAGTTCTGTTTTCACATTTTTAAAACGGTAAAAATCAGGTTTGCAGTGGTCCAAAGTTATTCCTCACTCACCTTCTGCATTCAGGGCATCCTAAATATTCACCGTGATGAGTTTGTAAGCAGGAGTTTATAAGGAGTCGTGGTAAAGCTAACAATTAGTGATGCACTTCCTGATTCCCGGGCAGTAAAACTCTTTAGATACGGCCAGTACACAGCTGAAAATACTGCAAAAAAGCGAAAAATGGAAGATATAAACACTTAAATCAATCAGAAAATGACTTAAAAGTAGTGAAATGTTCTGTCCGTGCAGCGAGATCATTTTACTGGCCAAGTTCTCTTAAAATAAACGACCTCTAGACGAGAATGAAGCGTCTCTGTGAGTGTTCAGGGGCTGGACGTTTATGGACGCTAAGTTTGAGATAAACAGACTTAAAACCAGTTTATGATGAGTGTTCATGACCTGAAAATAAGTTCTCAGATGCCAAATTCTAGATAAAATGCTTTAAATTCTGCTAAATTCTAGATAAACGGGTTTATGATGAGTGTGAACGGCCTGATAATAAATTCAAAGATGCTAAAGTCGAGATATAAGTATCACTGAATCTAAAAACAAGTGAAGTGTTGCAGGGAAAACTCTGGTAAATGGATTGTAGCTTCTTTTAAACATATATTGCCTAAATTTAAGATTCTGACTAGTTGAGTCATGGAAAAAAATATTTGTGACCATTTTTAAAATTATACAACCAATTCAGAACAAATAAGAAGAGAATAAACCTGAAAACAAGAACAAATTTGCAGTGAACCTGTTGTTTTTTCCTGAAATGTTTTACAGCGTGGCATTTAATTGAACTATCTCCATGGAAACGAGCGCGCTGCATCGCCAGGCCAGGCTCTACGGGTCAGCTCTGTGGAGAAGTGGAACACGCTCACAGGAATAAGACAGGTTTTCCAGCAGTTTTGACGAATAAAAACACTTGTAATTGAATAAACACAAGATACAGTAGTGTAATGCCACACTGCGGAACATCCCAGGCGAAGCAATGGCGTCACCGTGGAGACAAACGCTAGAAATGTTACGCAGTGCCCCTTTAAAGTCAGCGTGCAGGTGTAATGATTTTGTGTTGTGATGATTTGACAGTGGAAATGCTTAGAACTGTTTTTTTTTTAATTCATTTAAAACAAGGACGGTGCACAGAAAGCGTTAATTTCAGAGAGGAAAGATGTTCTGTACCAGATTTAACTTCGTCTGCAGCTACAAAACACATTAACAAAACTTTTTTACATTGAACCAACTCTAAAAACAACATTTAATCATTGACAGTGTCTCCTTAAAATAACCACGATCCAATTTATCATTAAACATTTAGAACAACACCAACAAAGTTCATTCATTCTGTGCGATTTTTGGCCCTTTCTGAGCTGATTTTTCACTGTTTTTGTCAGATCTATGGAGAGGCGAGCCCGCTCACGGTAAGAATTTTTTGTTTTTAGGTCAGTGTTTCGGTGCAGTGTTAAACATATCCATCTTCCTTCTTAGTAAGATGCTTTTCTTAAGTTATTGAGACGGAAGATGAGTTATGTTTAATGGCCAACCAGAACACTCCAGGCAAAGTGACGACATCTCCGTGTAGAAAAGCAGAAAAGCTGCACAGTGCACCTTTAACGTCTGAGGTGATGTGCGTTAAATATTGAATAAACACTCTTCCCCGGCACTTACAGACCCTGGTGTGTTGTGTTGTGGGTGATAGGCTCCAGCAGAGACTCTCGGGGTGTCAAAGGTCGGGAGAGCGTTAAACAGCGAGAGAGCCGAGGTCTGGACTGGATCAGCTCAGGAGCTAAAGCTGCACTCGCCACGTTTACGGGCACAAAACTGACCCGGGACAGTTTAAAACGATTTAACAGGAGAGTACGTGTAAACCAGAGAACCACGACTGAGGCTGTGCCCAGTGAAATCCAACACAAAGTCTTCAAAGAGCTGCACGTGGAACAATGGAACAAAACTATCCGCCTCTTTTAATGGAAATGAACAGGTGCACCAGAGCAACAACAATGAGACAAAGCCTAAAACAGGACCGGTTTTGTATGTGGAGGGCATTTTAAGTTTCTCCCTCTTGGTGTTTTGGGCTGGTTTTCTTCTTGTGCTACTTTGGCCACAGTGATGATCACGACAGGGATACGAGGCCGTTCCCGAACCTACTGAAGCTGCACAGATTGTACAACTTCTCCAGGACGGGACATCTGGACGAGCTGTTGCGAGACGGCGTAATGTTTCTTCCAGCACAAACTCCAGAACATGGAGGAGATTTCAGGAGACAGACAGTTTCTCTAGAAGAGCAGGACTGGGCCATAGAACAGAGGTATTGAACCCCATTAGTTTCATCTGCACATTCACTGAACCCTTTTTACATGGAAAAATAAAATGTTTTTTTTTTTCAAATTCAAAACATAGGTATATATATTTTATTGGTGCACATGTGAATCCATATTGCTCATATTCGTCCGACCACTTTCTTGTTTTGCTCGACATAGTTCGTATGAAGGGAAAATATTAAGGAAGAAATGACACGACACCATCACCACAGTCACAAGACGATTGCACGCACTAAATTTCCTGCAGCCAATAACGGCCAAACGGGACGAGTCATCACCAGTCATATGAGTCTGACCCTGAACCCCTGAGACTGACTTGAACCCGGGTTAAAGAACCACTGCCGTAGAAGGTCCTCAACCCATCAGCAGGACCCATATCAGCTCTTTTGTGCAGGAGGAACAGGCTGAGCTCTGCCCATGTCCTACAGACAGACCTCCAGCAGATGATGTTAATGTCTCTGCCCAAACCATCACAGACTTCATGAGGGCGGCTTGAGGGCTTTGCTCGTTGCCCGGCACCTGCAGTGTCACCAGTATTTGCTACGCGACGCCAGAATTGTCCCTGAGCTCCTGTGACAGACGTGAAAGAGTCTGGAGAAGACGAGGAGAACGCTCTGCTGATGCAACATGGTTCAACATGAGCGGTTTGGTGGTGATGGGCTGGAGAGGCAGATCTATGGAGGGACACACGGACCTCTATGGGCTAGAAACACCATTTGGCGCCGCTAGGTATCGGGATGAAATCCTTGAGCCCATTGTCAGATTCTGCACTGGTGCAGAAGGTCCTGGGTTCCTCCTGATGCATGACAATCCCGGCCTTTATCCTCCTAGAACCTAGAGGATGAAGGGACTGATACGACTGAATGTCCCTCATGATCACCTGACTTTAACCCAACAGAATAGCTCTGGGACCATCAGACGGTTCCTCCTCAGACTCTACAGGAGCTCATGATGCCCTCACACAGATCTGGGAGAACATCACATAAGACTCCATCTGTTGTCTCATTAGGAGCTTGACATGACGTTGTTAAACATGTAGACAGACACGTGGGGGCCACACAAGAGACTGAGAAGCATCTTGAGTTACATTTACATTACGTTGTCTCAGAATGGAGCATCATTATTTCACTTTCAAGGTGTCTGTAAACTGAAGCCCTCTGTGGCTGAAAAGCAGGTGTTGTCCTTTTGTTCCTCAGACTTTGCCCTGTCCAGATTTGTGTAAATATCCAACATATTTTTTTCCACACTGAGCTCTGCTGTGTTTCCAAAGTGTTTGTTGAACTGTTTTGAGCAGCGTATTATTATGTGTGAGCAGTTAATGCCCCGTAGACCTCCTCCTCACTAATGAAAAGGCTCATGTTGAAGCTGTTGTGTCTCATCATTCGCAGTTCACCGTCTCTGTGACCGTCCTCTCAATCTGCTGCCAGAGACGCCACTTCACCCACACAAAGGGCACAGCCGGGGCCCCGGGGGAAACAGTTTAGTGCCCACCCGAGCGTGGCATTCACGGAGAGGAGAGAGGGCACAAGTTTGTTTAGAGGAGGAGGAGGAGGAAGAGGAGGAGTGTTTTAGTACGAACAATAATCAGTGCTATTAAAACACCGTTTATACACTGTGTTTTTGAGCTCTGAAACCACCTGTAGTTAAATACATGTAAAGTAGAGCTGTTTAATGTCACTGTGGGACATTCCAGGCAGAGCAATGATAGGGTGATCAGATTTTCCAAATAAAAAACTGGGATATCCCTGTTTTTCTGGTGGTTGGTAATGACAAAATTGAGAAACGAGTGCGTAATTAAGGTAAATTGTTCTGCAGAGATCATTCATGACTAATGTGAGTCAGAATAATCACATTTTCCTTGTGTTTTGGTCATTTTTAAGCAGGTTTTTTCTGTATTTAACCCAAACAAATGGCAGTTTTTGCCTCTCTTTACTGTTGGCAGAGTTAGATTGGTCCAAAATAGGGACACCTGGGACAATTCGTGTATAACACTGGGACTAATCAGTGGTTTGAGTTGGTTGGTAATAATAAAATTGTGAAACGAGTGCATAATTAAGGAAAAATAGTGATGCAGAAACTATTCATGACCAATGTGAGTCAGTATAGCCACATTTTCTTTGTGTTTTGGTCGTTTTGATGCAGCTTTTCTGCATTTTACCCAAACAAATGTCAGTTTATGCCTCTCTTTACTGTTGGCAGAGTCAGATTGGTCCAAAATAGGGACATTTCTTGTATAAAACTGGGACAAATCAGTGGTTTTGGATAAATCTGCTGGGCCTGGGGACACGGAGCTCAAAACTGGGACTGTCCCGGGCAAAAAGGGACGTCTGGTCACCTTAAGTAATGACGTCTCGATAGAAACAAGCGGGTGACGGACCCCGAACCGAAACGTTCCACAGTGCGGCTTTAACAAAACAAACTCCCGAGCCGGATTCTTTTGTCAGCGAGTCGTCCTGGCTCCGGCTCCTCTGCTGCTGCAGCCGTGTGTGGGAGGACAGACCGGATACACGGAGCGTCGTCTGGTTTGCTCGGAGGCACGTGGGCAGCGAGCGCGGCGCCGATGTCCCGTCAGGTAACTACGCTCTGACAGACTGTGGAGATGTTCTGAACAGTGGGACTGTGACGTCACCTACACCGAGCGCAGAGCCATTAAAGAGCCCGAACTGCACCATCTTCTGATCTCACGTTCATCAAAAACACACCTGGGGTTGTGGTTTGTTTCATTCACACATGTTTGAGTCACACTTTTATTAGTCAGTCTACATCTCCAAAGCTCAAAATGCTCTGTCCCACCTTGTGATGTCATGAAATTGTAGTGTTCAAGTTAGCAGCTACATTTGAGCCCGTGTTGTATTTTTTTTTGCATCTGTCTGTTTGCACTGATCATTACCTGTTATATCTCGTACTTTTATTTTATATATATAGTATTTATATTTCAATTCTCTTTGTAAATTTTGCACATATACGTATTCACTTTATATTATTATTTTTATTATTATTTCTATTTTTATTATTATTGTTTATCTTAATTGCATCACACTTTTTTTTCCCTTTTCTGCACTAAACTGTCCTGGAGCGACTGTGACGGTTGAATTTCTCCACTGCGAGATCAATAAAGTCCTGTCGTTATCTTATCTTATCTTATTTTAGAGTTTATTGTTTTCTACTTTATTGTATTTTATTTATCCCACGGTTAGTAGTGTTTGTCTACGTTTCGTTCCAAGTACCGCAGCAGTTTCCCGATGTTCTGAACCTGTTCGCTCAAATGGCAATAAAACGTCTGATACTAGAAACGGGAAATCCCAGAGTTTAATACATCCGAATGATTGAAGTGAAGGTGTGTGGAGCTTTTGTTTTCCTCAATATGAGTCAGTTTTGTTTTTTTATCTTTCCTGTTTTTGTTTTTGTTTTTGTCTACTGCTGTTTTGACTGTTTTAATATTTGTTCTAAGTGTCTTTGAGTGTCCTGAAAAGCCCTTTACAGCTCAAATATATTATTGTTACAGCCTCAGGCCTTTTGTTTATCACTTTGTTAAACTTGTGTCTGTGGCAGTGATTTCCCGTCTTCCCCCTGCACCGTCCTGAGTCCTGATTAGACGACTGGATGCTGCCTCTACCTGGGGTTTTGCTGATTAGTGGGGCCCTCCACACCTGAAGTCACATCCCCATATTTAATGAGATCGTTTGCACCTGTTTGGGGCTGTGGGCCTTTGTGGCCAGTGTGTCATTTTGTGTGTTTGTCACGTTTCTGTACTTGACTGTGCAAAAGGAGGCATTACACTGGAAAAAAACAATATCTAGGTAAGTTAAAATGAAAGTTAAAATTAAGAACATTTTACTTTATTTGAGTAGATTCAGCTTGACAAGTGAACTTATGTGTTTTTTTTTTCTTAATTCAAGCAACATTTGATTTTATTTCTTATTAAGTAGAGATGTATTTTCATATTTTAAGTACAAAAATCTTGTACAAAAACTGCACTGGCCGGTCATTTTACTTGTCAAGTGAAATTTACTCAAGTCATGGTAAAACTTTCTTAATCCAAGTCATTTTATCTTGACTAGATTTAGTTTTTTGTGGTGTAGTTTAGCCCTTTAAATGTCTCTTGTTTTCTGTCGCTGTGATGACTGTTCTGAGAAACTCATTTGTCAGTATTAACTTTGTGTTTGTTCGTCAAATCCTGTATTATATTCAATAAAATGCCAAATCAGAGTCGGGTCCCTTTTAAACTCCGGGTGCAGGTGTATATTTGTATATTTGTATATTCTGATAAATCAGCGCCGGTTCCAAATAAACGTTGAGTCTAATCTCGGTGCTGAAGACAGAAGTCGAGCTGCACCAACAGAGCACAGGGGCGATGCTGCGTCGTCTCTACACGAACCAAACTTAAAACCACACGGCTCATTTGCATAAACTATAAGCGCTGAAAAAAAAACGACTCGCTCCTTGATGCACCTCCGCTGATGCACAGAGGGAGGCGTTCGCGGGGGCAGCTTAGAGGGAACATACCGGCAAGTCACAGCGGTTAAAAAAAAAATAATTGAGTTCCAGATTTTCCCAGTTTTGCCGAGTGAGATTTTAATGAGGAAGGAATTGATCGCCCCAAATCGCCGCCTGGTCTCAAATAAACGCCTGGTCTGTGAAGCGAATGTCTCCAAACAGTCGGTGTGTTTTTCAGTAAAACCAACAGAAGCTCTCACAATCCTGACATACTGGTTGCAGGTGAAAAACTACAGACAGTTAGTCAATATAAATATGTTGGGCTGGTGACTGACTCTAACCTTTAAAACTCATGTTGACAAACTGTGTAAAACAATCGAGCTAAATCTAGCAAACTTTCGTTCAATCAGGAAGGGAACGTCTACTGAGGCTGCAAAAAACCTTCTCACATTCTATGATTTTGAGCCACACTAACTGTTGTATAACGAGTTGTTCGCAGGCCTCCAGTAGAACAATGAGACCGGTTGAAATTTGGTACAAACGAACCATCGAAGGTCACGGATAAAAAAAACAGACATTTCCATCACTGTCGTATATTAAGCAAGTACGGCCATTTAAACTGGACAGAGCTTCGTAAGTTTGCAGATTTATGCTCGATTTACAAAGTAACTCGTGATTCAGCCCCAGCTCCTCTGTCAGAGTTTATCAGAGAAACAACAGTGAGGATCTGTGAGAGGAAACTGTCTTATTCCACCTTTAGTCGGTCGGCCTGGTCTGTGAGAGGAGCCAGGGAATGGGACTCTCCACCAGGTGAAATTACATGTGAGAAAATGGCTTGTTGATCCATTAATTTGTCAACACTAAAAGAAATGACGTCTGTTGTGCTGTGTATTTGTAGTGTATTATTGTCTTGTCCTCTCAGTGTGTCTGTACTTATATTTCTGTATTTTATTACTTTATAACATCAGGGCCAGGGGACTACAGATGAAAAATAGTCTAATTCTGGCTTTTTTAACTTATGAATTGTCATACGTTTTGTTAAATTGCATTGTTCCCTTCAAATAAATAAAACAAATGAAACAAATAAACTCCCTGACTCTTATTTGGTGTTTTACGTTAATTTGTTTTCTTAGTTGTTACTCTTTTGTTTAAAACCTTTTCAGTTCCACAATTTTACACCTACAACAGACAAACACTTTTGTTTTAAGGTTGTTCCTGCAAACTGGTGTTTAATCCACCTGTCACTCACACCCACCTGAACGCAGATAGAACCAGACTCACATCAAGTCCTGGAGAAGTGGGTATTATCTACTTTAAAAGAAATAAAATAAATACAATAAATACGACACTGACTATGTTTCAGTATATGAAAGCTGGAATTATACAATTTTGGGGTCAGTAGTTATCGTGTGTGCAGTTTTTTCACAATTTTGGGGAGATTTTTGACATTTTTTCTGTAGAGTCTAGAATAAATAACAGCTAAGACTATTTATTGTTTAATTCTACCATTTCTTTGTTGCTGCGGAGGCTTTTTAATGACACCGTCTCTTTAAAACTGGTTCACTGGGATTCTCCTGCTTTGTGTCGGTGGCATAAAGTCGTTTATCTTAATATTTCTCTGCAGCGATTAAAAAGGTGTTGGCAGAAATACTTTCCAGGCACATTACGGACCTCATCGCCAAGTCCTCGAACGCCGAGACCCTGACGGAAGCACAGTCCAGCCGAAGAACCTCCTCCGATCGAATTATCAGACGTACGGCCCTGACGGATGAAGATTTCCCCCCCCAGAGGTCGCGGTATTGAACGGGATTCCCACTTTCCACTGACAGTCGGATTTATGAGCGGCAGAAGACGCAGGCCGAGCTCTCTCCTCCTCCGCGGGATTCCGGCTCCCGCTCCATCCATCAATACGTGATGTGATTAAGGGCCGAGCAGCTGGTTCCTCGCACCTCCGACTCCATTGTCTGTGCCGAACGGCCAAACGCGTCGCCACGGCAACAGAGGAAGTGTCCAGAACAGCCGGGACAAAAGAGGGAGGGCGGGTGTACGGACCATACGCCACCTATGGACTTTTGCCGATGACGCCGAACCTATAAAAAGCGTCGCAGGAAGTGTAAAAGGTCCAATATTACGCAACAGTGACCCCGGTGAGCTTTGAGTCATGTTCTAACGCGGTTCCCTCCTCAAAAACAAAGCTCCAAACGCGCCGTTCCACCTTGTGATGTCATGTAAAGGGAGTTTTAAAGTGAACAGCTCCTTTTTAGATTTAGTCCAGTGGAGATTAGTCTGAAATGGTTCTAGTGAAAACACAGTGGAAGTGTGGAGTGTGAAAATCGACTCTCACAGAATCAGTTTTAACATTTTTCTCAGGGTTTATACGAGTCTAATCTGTTCTAGAGTTAATTTGACATTTTTGGAAATGTTAATGAAGTAACACTGGACCAAAGTCTCTGTTTAACCCCGAAATCAAGAGTTATATTCACGTTTTGAGAGTAAACGGATAACACTGTGTAGGATTATCCTGATTTAACACACAGGAGTTTTATTTTAGTTCATTTAAGATGAAATCACACAGCAAAAATTTCAGGGGGAAATATTTCAGTTCTTTTTAACACAAAAAGTTTTATTTTAACTATTTGAAAGTGAAATGGGAGTTTGAGTTGGGGGTTATTTGTCAGAGTTGATATGGCTGAAGTTAATTCAACTTACCCCAGTGTTAATTTGGCTCCTTCCACCACTTCAAACTCCCACCAGAGAAGACCCGTTTGAACCAGTTTGTTTTACATGTAAATTCATCTTAAATGACCTCAAATAAAGTGCAAAAATAACACTTCTGTAGGTTGTTGAGCTAAATCAGGATAACTCTACAAATAGTTATCCAGTAGTTACTCTCAGAACGTTAATTTAACTCTTGATTTCAGGGTTAAATGGGAGCTTTGGTCCAGTGTTACTTCATTAACATTTCCTCTAGAACAGATTGGACTTGTATGAACTCTGAGAAAATGTTAAAATTGACTCTGTGAGAGTCGATTTTAATGCTCCACTTGTTGCTGTGTTTGTGCAAATCTGGTTCAAACTGGTTTCTCTCGTGGGAGTTTGAAGTGGTGCGAGGGGCCAAATTAACACCGGGAAATTCAGGGTTCAGGGAATCAACTCTGGCAAATAACTCCAGTTTTTGCTGTGCATGTGACGTCAAAGTGGAACAGAGCGTTTCTTTTTGAGAAGAACTCAAATCTGCAAAACATGAATGAAACAAAACACAGCTCCAGGTGTTTGTGATGAGGAAACTCCACTAGAACAGATCAGGAAATAGTGTCATTGTGGCTCATTAAAGGAACCATAAGATCTGAAGTTTCATGAAGTAAACACGACTCAACTCTCCCAGATACAAAGGTCAACGCCTTCAGATCAAGTGTAGTTTTGTGAACAGTTCTAAACGTGATTTATTCTTCATTACAAAAACCCTGGACACGAAGACCAAACTACGCCAAAAATATTCATTTTGTCTTCTTAATGCATTAACTTCTTAGGTTCCTTTCTAAGACAATGTAGCCAAGTGTATTTGTACCTTGTTGACATGTTTCGGCTGCTGCTGCGAGCCATCTTCAGAACTGTCACCGGTGTTGGTGGTGACGTGTCGTATATCAGCTGTTGTTACTTCCGGTAGGCGTGGTCAGCCTGATGATCAGAACAGGAAAACCTAAAATCTGCCATATCAGAGCGCTGTAAAAGAAATAACCACATTATGGATTGGGACGGGGCTCGGGTCATTGGATCGGAGAACAACAAGTTCAAACGCTGGATCAGGGAGGCCATTGAGATCAGGAAACGAGGCACTGACAGCATCAACCGTGACGACGGCGCGTTCCTCCTTTCACACACCTGGGACACCCTCCTCCAGAGACCACCGGGCGACAGGAGGCGTGGTCAGTCTGGGCGACCTGCAGGTCCCATCAGGCTGACCACGCCTACAGGAAGTGACAACAGCTGATATATGACACGTCACCACCAACACCGGTGACAGTTCTGAAGATGGCTCGCAGCAGCAGCCGAAACATGTCAACAAGGTACAAATACACTTGGCTACATTGTCTTAGAAAGGAACCTAAGAAGTTTACGAAGACCAAACTGTTTGTTAAAATCTGGTATTGGTACAGAAATCAGGATGAGCCCCACGTCAGTCTGTCGAGTCGCCAGTTTGAAATTTGCTGCATCGTTTATTCTCTGCATTATATTATATCTGTTCAGCCAATTTGACCTTTATTGAACCAGGATGGTGTGAGGGCTTCACCCTGCTGCTCCTGTTCTTTCTCTTTCTCTGTTATTTCCTTGTTTGGCGTTTCCTGGACTGATCATAATTATTCTCACCTGCTGAGCTCCAGGGCTGATTCTCGTCCTGCGATCACCTCCTGCCGTATAAAGACCTGCTGAGCTTTTCTCCAGTGCCAGTTCTGTCATTTAAGTGTGAAAATCTTAACCGCTCCACCCTGTCATCACCGTGTGAATGGTTGAAAAAGGAAAACTGCATTTCTGTGGGTCGCGGCGTAGAGATTACATCACAAGCACGAGTCAGTTCAGGGAAAAAAACAAACCTGGCAGAGCATTTCCAACGGCTTTGTTGGTTTAATAATTTAGCAATAGCTCAAACTCCTCGTCCGTCCACATTGGTGATGTTCTTACGCTTCTCCATCTTGTTTTGAATTGAGGGGCTGGAGAAGAGGAAGTGGAGAAGCAGGAGGTTATACTCAGGCATTTGGTCTTGTTGGTGCTGCCCCCCACGCTCTGGGAGTGCAGAATACATCGACAAACTGTAAGTTTTGTGTCTCCGTGTGCAGCAGAATTCCCCACAACTCTTGTGTAAACTTGGAATAAGAGTGAGAACGAAAACACACTTTTGCCTTTTTGCTTCAGACTGATTCTGTATAAATGTAGCCTTAAGCTCAGACTCTTTCTGTGCTTTTTGAGAGTGTTGTATATTTTATAGACTTACACGTGTCTCTTGTCCATTCTTCAGCACCTTCAGGGGGAGCCAGCCTCATCTCGTTCGCCTCTGATTCTGTTCTGAGTCACTTTCTCCTCTGCTGTCGACCTGGACCCGTCCAGCTCCTCTGGAACCCACTTCCCCAAGACTGGTTTTGTTAAATAAATGCATATTTGGGTCCTGCAGTTGTAGCATAACGGATATTCCTGCTGAGACTCAGAGCCTGTTCTTCAGGAGAGTCCTGGCTCCACACAGGCCCTATTGTCCATGTTCTTAGTGGGAGGGGAGTCCAGAGGAAACCTGCACAGGGAGAACAGGCTCACAGGAAACCCCCACGAAGAATCAAACTCAGGACCTTCTGGCTGCACTAACCTGATAAAACTATTTACCTGCTGATTTTTGCCCAGAACCTCTCAAAGTTTGACCTTTTTATTCATACAAAGCTGTTAAAGAGTTGGTTGCAGGACAAATAGCATAGATGTATTAGTATTTCTATGGAGGAGTGTGAGTCCAGGTCAAGCTCATGGGGTTGAAATTACTCTGAATCATCCCTTTTAAACGCAGTATAAAAATGATTTGACTTAGAGTTTAATTTTGAGAAAAATCTGAGAAATAAGAAATCTTGAAATGAGGGAACACAGGACTGACCCCTTTCTTGTTTTGTGGGAAATGTTGTTTTTTTTTTTTCCGTCCTTACGCTGGTATCTGTTAATATCGAGTTTCGACAGATGCCAAAAGCCAAAGTATTAATATTAATATTGGAGCTGAAAAAGCTGGATCTGTGCATCTCTGCTTGAAATCCCGTTGGTTTAAACCTAAAAGCCTCTGATCTGAACGGCCGCTCCCTAAACCCAGTCGTGGATCTGTGCAGAACCAAAACAAGTCGTAAAAACGGATTCTGTTTAACTGCATGAATTTATGTATATACAGGACACACATTCTGCAGCATATTTTTTTTACACTATTTTAATAATGTTAGGGCTTTTTTCTCAAACATTGCTTTTGCATATTGGTAGTTTCATGTAGATCCTTGAGTGTGGAGCAGACTCGCTGTGACCTTATTTACAGTTACTGGTGGTTGTGGCACTTGCAGTTGGGTGTTTTTTTTTTTCAGTTGTGGTGATGGTTTTCTTTGTGTTAATCTTGATTCTTTTTGTAGCCTGTCCAAACCGATCAGCCTTAACTCTGTTCTGTTGAGCCTGTAAATAAAAGCCGCCTAATGTCTGCTGGAGCCACACACCGTCTCACCTGTCGACCCTGTAAGTGTTACACGTCTTTCAACAAACCGTCTGGTGTTTTTCCTCACTTATTAAATGAGGGATGGTGACAGAAGCTACGTCATCTGATCGTCTGATATTTTACAATAATCATTAAAGAATTCAAAAGGGAAGTTGTGTGGGCTTTAACTTGTCAAATTTGGGGACGACTTCTCCTCTCGTCTCCCTTTGTTCAGGAGTTCCTCAGGGCTCTATTCTAGGGCCAGTCCTCTTTTCATTGGACTGTTGAGCCAAATAAAAAATGTGAATTTTTCAGATTTTTCACCTTATTTTGAGTATATTTATCCTTGATTTATGTAATTATTACTTATTAGTGCTTATTTCTAGTATATAACATGTCTTATATTAGGCGATTTCTTAAATGGATGCTTGTTTTAAGAATATTTTCTTTCGAACAGTCATAATATCCACACATTTGATCAAATACAACATGAAATCAATTACATTTGAAACTGCATTTATTGAATTTTCCACTTTCCAAACATCTTAGAAATGTTGTACATCTGCACCTAAAAGCCCCGGGACACGACTTTGAGGACAGTGAGGTTCAGATCTTAGAGAAAAGAATTGGTTTCACTGGAAAAAAAACAATCTCTAGGTAAGTCAAAATGACTTAAATTAAGAACATTTTACTTTATTTACTTTACTTTATTACTACTCTGTACTTTAAATCACTGACAAACTACTGTAATATCCAGTTCCCTGCTCACACATGTGTATCGATGTAAATATGTAAATCATTTTTGAGAGAGAACTATTTTTATCTTATATCTTATAGTATTTATCTTATCATATTTTTGAAAACTTGATTCTAACTACATGTTCTTGGTCGGTTGCATCTGTAGCGAAGAAAATTTCCCCTCAGGGATGAATAAAAGTAATTCTGATTATTTGAGTCGATTCAACTTGACAAGTGAAATGATCTGCCAGTGGAAGAAGTGTTTTTCTCTTAATTCAAGCAATATTTGATTTTATTTCTTATTTTATGTACAAAAAGTTGTTGTTTTTTTTTCTTTTTAAGTGTAGCCAGATGTATTTTCCTATTTTAAGTACAAAAATCTTACTGCACAGGCAAGTGAAATTTACTCAAATCATGGTAAAAATTCATTTTAGCTTGAATAGATGTAGTTTTTTTGCGGTGTTGAGAGGGAAAAGAGGCTTGATTTAATATAAAAAGTGCTTAGAATAAGTTGTAATATCTACATAAGATTTATCAGAATGGAATATCTTGAAACAAATCTTAAAAGGAAATCTCAGAAAATCTTTTAAGATGAATCCGCTTAATTCAAGTCAGTGTTTTTAGTCCCAAATTACAGCGGGTCCTGTTTTCTGCACCGACGTCATCAGTTCAAACCGTCTCGTAAATTCGGGTTTATCCTCACGTGGACTCTTCTATCTTCTATCTTGTGTCTCTGATCCCCTCGCTCCGTCTCCGTCTTCGTCGTGTTTTTGCAGCCGGCGCCTCTGTGTTTGCGGGGTAACCATGGCGACGGCGGCTCTCCACGGCCGAGCCACATCTGCTCCGGGGGCCCGTCCAATCTGAAGGGCCCGCGCGACTTACCTTTAATCATCCTCTGATTTGTGCGCTTCGTGCAACGACGGGAGGAACGAGCTCGGGAGGAGGAAAACTGGAAACGCACTCGGCCTGTGTGGAAATGTGACGCTCTTGAAGGTTTTATGTGGCACAAAATGGACTCTCGTGAGCTTTTAGTCATGTTCTAATGCTGCTGCCTCCTCGAACACAGACGAGTGAAGCTGTGTGGAGTCTAAAAACACTTCCTGTACTGGAAAAAAACAGTATCTGGGTGAGTTAAAATGACTTAAATTAAGAACATTTCACTTCATTTGAGTCGATTCAACTTGAAAAGTGAAATTATCCGCCAGTGGAATAAGTGTTTTTCTCTTAATTCAAGCAACATTTGATTTAGTTTCTTATTTTAAGTGCAAAAAGTTGTTGTTTTTCTTATTTTAAGTGTAGCAAGATGTATTTTCATATTTTAAGTACAGAAATCTTATTGCACCGGCAGATAATTTTACTTGTCAAGTGAAATTTACTCAAATCACGGTAAAACTTTCTTAATCCAAGTCATTTTAGCTTGACTCGATCTAGTTTTTTGCAGTGCATATTACTGTGTGACATCACGAGGTGGAACCGAGAAGAACTCGGTCTAAATCTGAAAGTGTGAATGAAACAAAACACAACTCCAGGTCTGTTTGTGAGGAGGAAACTGCATTAAAACACCAGGAAATGGCCTAATATGGGCTTCAGTGGGATTAAAGTAGTTGGTGACATCCCACAGAACTAGACACAGAAGAATTTAGAGGTGATTTTCGTGTTTTAGTAAATTCTACTGGAAATTTTTCCATAAAATTTCACCTTTTTGGGAGTTTTCAAGCTTCACAAAAGTCACAAAATTGACTCTTGAGCTTTAAGTCGTGTTCTAATGTCGTTTCCTCGTCACGAACAGACCCGGAGTTGTGTTTTGTTTCATTCGTGTTTGAGTGACTCTTTATTACGAGTCTGTCCACATCTCCAAAGCTCAAAACACTGCGTTCCACCTCGTGACGTCATTTATTTATTACATTTTGGTTCCTATTGGCAGAAATGATCTATTCCCATGTGTCCTGATCACAAACAGACCTGGAGTTGTGTTTTGTTTCATTCACGCACAAACCCTGCAGATTTAGGCTGAGTTCAAGAAGTGCTCCACTGTGTTTTTAAACTCCACCCATCTTCACTAGAGTCATTTGGGTCATTTCGGGCCTGGATTTGCCGATCTCGACTGAATTAGAGGTAAAATTATGACGTCACAAGGTGGAACAGAGCATTTGGAGCTTTGGAGACGTAGACAGACGAATAATAAAGTGTTACTCAACCATGTGCACTGCAAATTTCTCTGATCTGGCCAAGATTTTAAACCTTATATCAGGTTCTTCATCTTGTTTTCAGATTTACTATCGACTTAACTCGTTCTGAGACGCTTCACTCTCGTCTGCAGGTCGTTTATTTGAAGAGAACTCGTCCAGTAAAATGATCTCGCTTCAGGAACAGATCATTTCACTACTTTTAATTCGTTTTCTGACAGATTTAAGTGTTTCGATCTTCAGCTTTTTTTGCAGCGCGACATAAAAATACTGAAGAAGTAGAGGTCCGTGAAATTACTCAAGATTATAAAAGCATTTGCGATAACTACTGCCCAAGAAAGAGGAATTTAAAGAGTGCAAGAGTGAACTTAAAGAGTGAGAGTGTTGTATTTTTTACAAACTGGCAAAGGAGAAATTCTGTTTGTCAGCTGCTCTGCAAATTCCTCCGATGGGGCCACGATTTTAAACCTTATATCAGGTTCTTCATCTTGTTTTCAGGTTTATTCTCGATTTAACTCATTCAGAGACGCTTCATTCTCGTCTAGAGGTCGTTTATTTGAAGAGAACTCGTCCAGTAAAATGATCTCGCTGCGATGAACAGATCATTTCACTACTTTTAAGTCGTTTTCTGACGGATTTAAGCGTTTATATCAAACGTTGGTCAGGCTTGTTTGCAGCGTGAATGAAGCGAAACCCAACTCCAGGTCTGTTTCTGAGGAGCGGGCGACATTAGAACAGGACTTGACGCTCACGGGAGTTAAATCCTGTGTCATATTGAACCTTTAACGTGCGGGAAGTGGATGAAGTCACCCACAGCCTCAGTCGTGTACCGTGATAATACAATAGAAGGAAGCACAGAGCACAGTCCCTCCTCCTCCTCCTCCTCCTCCAGCCTCTGTCTCTGTCTGGACTCTAACCTGATTATCTTCACCTCTGAATCTGGAGCCTCTTCTCGCTCCTTCTGTCCGGCTCCACGATCCACTCACAGAACTCAAACTAACTTCAAATCCCCACGACGGACGATGGTTAGACACTCGTTTAGCCGTGTGTCAGTAGTTTATTTTCTCCAGTCGTGTAATTAATAGACGGTTACAAACATTTCACATAAAACTACGACCAAAATTTCACCGAAAACTACGTAAACAAGGGCCAAAAACGTGTCTAAACTGCACAATAAGACATTAAACGAATACAAATAACAGTACCTTTTGGACGGCTGTTTAATAAAGTGCGACTTTTACTTTTTTATTCTGTTGAGTCTCTAAAGTTTGGAAATCTTGCAGCAATGAGCCACATTTTTAGTTTTTTCTGTACCTTCTGGATGGATCTTTAGTTGTAATAACGGTGCATTTAACCACAGTTTTAAAAGTGATCTTAATGTTTGCTGTTAATCTGTACTGTATTTTCAGATTAAAACTTAAAAACATAGCGGTAGATTGTACAAAAATAAAAACAAAGTAAAATTGACCTAGTTTTGGACCCAGTGCACTAAGTTTGGGCCTTTTGTACAACTTGAGTTAATGTTTCACACATTTTTACGTCATTTACTCATAAATAACAAATCTTTTGCAAATCTTAAGAAAACGGTTTATTGTAAAAGCAGCCGTGCAGCCGGTTCACCTTTAGTAAATACTGAACAAGGATATTTAAACATTAAATCACGGGTTTCACTACTAAACTGTGTCCACACGGTGTGTTAAGAGCATTTTCTTCTGTTATTTTTGACTTCAGTGCAAACCTGTTAAATGTGCAGCTTTGTGGTAAAAACAGAACAACAAAAAAACATCTGAATTCAAGTCTGTGCTGTTACGGCCCCAGGCTGTTAGTTTTATGTTTGTTATTTTGTTAAACTTGTCTGTGTGTCCTTCCCTCTGCGACTCATCCTGGGAACCTGATTGGACGACTGGTTTCCGCCCGTATCTGGGGGTTTGGTGCTTTCGGGTTCCCGATCAGTGGAACCTCCACACCTGAAGTCACATCCCGCCTATTTCAGGAGAGATTTGCACCTGGCGTTTGTGGTCAGTGTGTCCTTTTGTGTGTTTGTGTGTCTTTTTATATTTTATTTAACCTTCATTTAACCAGGAAAGTCCCATTGAGATTAAAAACCTCTTTTTCAAGGGGCCAAGAGGCAGCAGTAAATTCATACAGTTACATTATTACAGACAAATAGAGGAGATAAAAACATTTGTGTAAAACATGTGCAGGTCATGCAGTTGGTCTCTAGGACTCTTAAGCTGTGTCCCAGTTCAGAAGGCTGCAGCCTCTGGAGGCTGGTTTAAGGCCGCATACGTCACTTCCGGTAAACTCAGGCTTGTCCCACTTCATTTTATTTTGTGCAGCCTTCAAACGCAGCCTTAAAACCGGCCTCGTTTCCATGGAGGTCGGGCCGTGAACGAAGGCCACATCCGAGTATCCTTCATGACCTCCAATATCCCAGCATGCACCACGCAGCGGGCGTCAGATTGAGGTAAGGTAAGAAATAAAAATACATATTTTGAGGTAAAAATGCCTTAGAAGTGAAATTTTCTGCCAGTGCAGTAAGAAATTTTCACTTACCAAGTTTTCTTAAAACAAGACGAAATATGAATCTTGTTCTGAGCAGAAAACACTAGTGTCAAGTGTTTATGGCAAGATTTTTCACCTTATTTTAAGTATATTTAGGTAATTATTGCTTATTACTGCTTATGTCTCATATATAACATGTTTTATATTAGGCGATTTCTTAAATAGATGTTTAAGAACACCTACTTTTAAGAAAACTTTCTTTCGAGCGTTCACAATATCCACACATTTGATCAAATACAACATGAAATCAATCACATCTGAAGCTGCATTTATTAAAATGTCACATTTTCCAATTTCCCAACATCTTAGAAATGCCGAACATCTGCACCTAAAAACCCCGAGACACGACTCTGAGAAACAGATCTGATCCTGAGAGAAGAACTGGTTTGAGAAGGAAGTTAAAGAGGCTTAACCTGGTTTGATTTAATATAAAAAGTGCTTAGAATAAGTTGGAATATCGAGATAAGATAAATCAGGATGGAATATCTTGAAACAAGTAAAAAAAAAACCTGTCTTAAGTAAAAAAAATCTTTAACTTGATCTTTTAAGATGAATCTGCTTCATTCAAGTCAGTTTAACTATGTTAGAAAATCCTTTTTTGCAGTGTACTTAAATTACTTTATTTATACCATTTTTTCCTCCTCGGTTCTTTCGTTACTTCCCCTGTTCTGAGGAGAGCTGGACCACAACCTGCGTCTCCAAAGGCCTCTGCAATCTCCAGCGCTTGGTGACATCACACAGAACTGCTCTAATACAAACCCCTGCACAGACAGTACAGCCGCGGCCAAAAGTTTAGAGACTGACACAAATATTCATTTTGGTACCAGAACGTCGTCCGAGAGCAGCTTCCCCCAACCGTCCAGGAGCAGTTTGGTGATGAACAAAGCCTTTTCCAGCAGGATGGACCTTCCCATAAAGCAAACGGAATAAATAAATGACTCAGAAACAAAACATAAAGATTTTAGGTCCAGGAAACTCCCAGATCTTAATCCCACTGAAAATGTGTCGTCAGTCCTCAAGAGGCGGTGGACAAACAAAAACTGACAAACTCTGACAAACTCAAAGCGTTGATTATGTGAGAACAGACGGCCTCAGTCAGGATTTGGTCCAGAAGTTGATTGAAGCTGCAGGAGAAGTGCAGAGGTCTGGAAAAAGAAGAGTCAACACTGCAAATATTCACTTGTTCCATGAACTCAGTGTAAATGTCACTCAAAGGTTTTGATGCTTATGAAATGCTTGTGATTGTATTTCAGTAAAACCATAAAAACATGTGAGAAAACACCTAAAACAGTGAAGCAGCAGCAGAACCTGTGAAAATGTCATATTTGTGTCATTGTGTCAACGTTTGGCCAGGACTGCACTTCACTTTAAACTCCACCCTGCAGTTCTGTTTGCACCAGAAACACAGCAGTTCTCAGTGTGGGGGCTGTGGTGGCACAAACCAGAATATAGGTGTTTGTTTTTTACCAGGAAGCTGCACATTTACCACATCTTTAATAATAATAATAATAAAAAACCCTGCTCCTTACAGTCCCAGATCACGGCCCAGTTCAGCAGATCCGTTTGAACTGTGGCTGGACGGAGTTTTGATGTTTAGTTCCACTTTAAAGTGGCCAGATTACGGTTTGAGTTACAGATGATTTATTTATACACAAAGGATTTTCTAACATAGTTAAACTGACTTGAATCAAGCAGATTCATCTTCAAAGATCAATTTTAAGAATTTTTTACTTAATAAGAGATTTTTTTTACTTGTTTCAAGATATTCATCCTGATTTATCTTATCTCGATATTACAACTTATTCTAAGCACTTTTTATATTAACTCAGTCCAGGTTAAGCCTCTTTAACTTCCTTCTCAAACCAATAAGGTGAAAAATCTTGCCATAAATACTTGAAACTCGTGTTTTCTGCTTAGAACAAGATTCATATTTCATCTTGTTTTAAGAAAACTTGTTTAGTGAAAATTTCTTACTGCACTGGCAGAAAATTTCACTTAAAATAGAGCATTTTTACCTCAAAATTTGTATTTTTTTCTTATTTTTGATCGGCCTCTTGATAGACACTCAAATGTTTCTGCTGTCACAGCCAAATGTGCCCATAGTGCCATAGTCCATATTCAATTCAAGTTTATTTATACAGCACATGTAAAACGACTTCAGCGGAACAAATGCTTCACGTAAAAGTCGACAAAAACCGAAGAATCAGATAAATACACGTGTCTACAGATGACACAGTGCACCAGGGACAAGAGGGGAGTTTTCAGTCTAGTTTTAAACCTCTTTACAGGACTTGTACCTGAGGCTTTGCTGCCCTCTGCTGGTGGTGGAGGCGTGGTGCCCCCCGGTGGTGGAGGCGGAGTACAGACTGGACAGACTCCTGACCTCAGCAGAACAGCTCCCTCCGTTCCCTCGCGTCAGCAATGACCCATTTGAATATTTAATACAGATGAAGAGGGTTGAGGTCAGCAGAATCCACAGTGCCGTGTGCTTATGTGCTGCGTTTACTTCAAAAGTCACATGAACGGACCACAACAAACGGAACAAAGTTAAAGTCAGGGAGGCCGCGGCTGCTTTAATACCGTCTTGTGTCTGCAAAATGTGGACAAACAGAATGAGTTTACTTTAAATTGTTTGAGTGTGATTTAGTGTAGTGTAATTTTAAGATGGTTTAAATTATCCCTAAACTCTCATGTGTCTGGAGCGATGTTCGTGGACTCAGATCTGACTCTGTACGAGGAACGTGAGCCGGAAGAGTTTGTGACCCCGCTGACCTTTCATCAACACATTTAAATCCACAAAATGTCACAGACGTACGTTAGAAAACTGTTGCCATTGTTCTTGTATTTTTTGAACTATAAAGTGCACCGGATTACGAGGTGCAGTATCAATGAACGGGTCAATTTTCATACATACGACGCATTAAGTGAGACTGATACCTGAGCCCGGGCGTCCTCGATCCATCGGCAGATCGTGGTGTAACTCGCCCGGTTTTGCCTCTGTCTTGGTGAATGTGAGTTCTTCTTCTGAGTTTGACTCTGAACCACCCGATGACACCGATACCTTGAGGTTGGAGTTCTTCGGTTAATGACGCAGCACCGAGTTAGTTCGCTTCTCTTGGGCGTGTGAGTCGCGCGTCTCTGAACAGGGGCCCTTTTGGCTCCTCACACTCACCATAATATGATGCTGAAGCACAGGACGTGAGGCTCCTGACCACAGCCGCCGTGACGCTCCGACGGTCCCTCCAGCGGTGCGGCTTCGTAGCTTAACGAAGTCGTACTGAAACATTCGGACAGATTTTTGAGCGCCGTGTTTCACAGAAAATCGGTTTGAGGTCAGTAAACACAATTAGTCACTTTTTTCAAGGTTTGGGCGGCCCATAGACCAAATATGTGAATTGTATATATGAATTAAAAATAAAAAAAAACAAATCATTATCTGTTTTTTCACTTTGGTTTTAGAGACAAATGATAAAGAAAAGAGTTTTTGTTTTCTTATTTTTGGTTCTATATTGAAACACGAACAAACGAATGACACACAGATTCTTCTCTATTGGGTTGTTTTTATAAAACTTCTGTAACTTTTCTTTCAAGGTGAAATGTCGGTTCTTGATCTCTGATTTTATCAAATAAATTTCCCCCCAAAACTGCGACTTATACGTGTTTTTGTCTTCCTCATTGTGCATTTTTTGGCTGGTGCGACTTAGACTCCGGAGCCACTTACAGCCCGAAAGATACGATAAGATGCACCTGATTATAAGACTGTCGTTTTTAAAGAAAAATTAAAGGATTTTAAGGATTTTATTCCTAAATATACAGTATGTGTGAACTGGGACTTTCTGTGTCCACAAGAAGAAGAAGAAGCAGCAGCACAGACACTGAATCCTGCGCCTCCTGCAGGCCGGACGCACAGACCCACAGATCTGCTAGAAATGTGGAAATGTTAACACATGTTTTGCATATTTTCAGCTCTTTTTGTAATTATTTTATTGACTATTTTGTTCCACACTGCAAAAAGGCCAATCAAAAAATAAGAAAAAAATACCAATTTTGAGGTAAAAATGCCTATTTTAAGTGAAATTTTCTGCCAGTGCAGTAAGAAATTTTCACTTACCAAGTTTTCTTAAAACAAGACGAAATATGAATCTTGTTCTAAGCAGAAAACACGAGTTTCAAGTATTTATGACAAGATTTTTCACCTTATTGGTTTGAGGAGGAAGTTAAAGAGGCTTAACCTGGACTGAGTTAATATAAAAAGTGCTTAGAATAAGTTGTAATATCGAGATAAGATAAATCAGGATGGAATATCTTGAAACAAGTCAAAAAAAAATCTTTAAATTGATCTTTTAAGATGAATCTGCTTAATTCAAGTCAGAAAATCCTTTTTTGTAGTGCAGTGTTGTTGGTTCATTTGGATGTTGAACAGAAAAGGAAATGGGCACATTTAATGTCCAAATAGTTTTCTTATGGGCATCTTTAATGACTTTTATGATAAGGAATACTAACCGTTCAGAGACACGATCAGTCAGTCAACAAACACTGGTTTAGATCGACTACGTCCTGCAGCTTTAAGGTTTTTAACTGAATAAATAAAGGGTTTGTTGGGGCGTAATAACTGTCACAGCTGCAGCTTTGTAGCTGAACAAAGTCGTACTAAAACATTCTGACAGATTTTTGAGCGCCGTGGATCAGATCAAACTGGTTCGAGGTCAGAATGAACACAAAAGGACCGGATTATAAGGCCACTGTGGATTTTTGTGGAAATTAAAGGGTTTTTCATTGCGCCTTATGGTCTGTTACTTTAGAGTCTGAGGCTGGTTTCGTGTGTGGTGAGTGGTTCAGAGACGTGTCAGAGGTGCATTATTGCCCCAGTTCACCTCCTCCTCCTCCTCACTTCAGTCCCTGGAGCTGTGTTTACGCCTGCAGCTGGATTTGACCTGCACACGCGCCTCTCACAGCAGCTCGGACTCTGCGCCTCTCCACAGATAAAAACAAATCCGACCCCTGTGACCGCGACATCAGCTGCTGTGTTTTCACTGTGAGAAGAAAACCACAGGCAGTAAACCTCCTGAACACTGACACCAGGAGCGAGGGCAGCGGGTACGTGGAAAAACGATAAAAGTTAAGGTATTTCACCAGTGGCCGAGGCATCATCTTATTTATTCTGGGCAGGTGACGGTCGGCAGGTGACGGTCGGCAGGTGACGGTCGGCAGGTGACGGTCGGCAGGTGACGGTCGGCAGGTGAAGCTGTGATCGGTCGAGCCACAAAACGGCTCAGCACAGCTCAGGTTTGCACAGAAACGCCACATGAGAGAATAATACGATTGTTTAATGTCACAGTCAATAAATAGAAACTATTAATGAAATTTAAATCTTTCGGATTCCCACAATGCACCTGGGCCCTGATGATGTCCACAGACGCTCGTCCGGTTCAGGCCTGAGGTCAGAGCTCGGGTCTGATGCAGGAAAATAAAGGAGTTTTTAAGGCTCATTCTGAACAAGACAAATCAGAGCTCCTAACTCCTAACTGCTAGCTCCTAACTCCTAACTCCTAGCTCCTAACTCCTAACTGCTAGCTCCTAACTCCTAACTGCTAGCTCCTAACTCCTAGCTCCTAGCTCCTTTTCCTCTGGAGTCTCGGGCTCAGTCTTAAGTCTCCTCTGCAGGAGGAGCTTCAGCTGCGTTTTCAGAATCTTCAGGATTTCAGGACAAACTTCAGTGACTGTGATGGACGCCCCCTAGTGTCTGTTTGGTTTATTGCAGGAGCAGCACAGGCCTCCAGGTTCTTCACTCTTGCCTCAGTTTCTTGTTACAATATCCTAATGATATTTTAAAATAATAATAAAAATTATGCCTGAAAAACTTCTTTTCAGGTTTTCATTTATTTGTATCCCCCCTTTTTCCCCAGTGTTTACATCACCACCGCCGTAAAAACATCAGGTGTTAGATGATTGAATAGTTTGGATTTAATTTTTGATTTTAGCGTTATCATTTTCATTCCGTCACATTTTATTTGGTTTCCATGTGTAGAAAACGTAACTTTGTTTAAAAAGGCGCTGTATAAATAAAATATCCCTGTATTATAATAGGGAATTCACACCGTTGCCTATGATATTAAAGTTAAATGTATATAAAGTTATATATTTTGTACTTCTACTTGAGTAATATTATTCTGATGTAGTGTTATTCTTACTTTAGTGCAGTATTTGGGTCCCGGACACGCCTCATCCCGTCCATGCAGTGACATAAAGGATCCACTAGATGTCAGTGTGAGCTCAGAGTTAAAGCACAAACTCTGCAAAAGGCTCGTTTACGCCAACATTTATGCGTCAGACATGAAAATATAAATACTAAACATGTAAAAAATAATGAAGTAATAATAAACTGTAGCGTGAGGGGGGGGAAAAAGCCCTGTATCCATTTTTTTCCCTGTGTATTTGACCAAAAACAAAACAAACACAAAAAAAAAACAAAAAACTGGGGCATCCCCGGTTTGTGGTGGTTATAATAAAATAGTGAAACGAGTGCGAAATTCAGGGAAATTGTTCTGCACTCGGCACTAACATGAGTCAGTTTAGTCACATTTCTTTGTGTTTTGGTCGTTTTTAAGCAGTTTTTTCTGTATTTTACCCAAACAAATGACAGTTTCTGCCTCTGTTTACTGTTGGCAGAGTCAGACTGGTCAAAAATAGGAACACGGATAAAACTGGGATAAAACTGGGATAAAACTGGGATAAAACTGGGATAAAACTGGGACAGATCAGTGGTTTTGTATAAATCTGCTGGGACAGAGGACACAGGGCTCAGGACTGTCCCAGGGAAACAGGGACATCTGGACACCCTGACTTCACGAGATTAGATTTGGTTTAGTCCTGGTTTAGACCTGGTTTAGACCTGGTTTATTCCTGGGTTAGTCCTGGTTTAGATCTGGTTTAGACCTGGTTTAGTCCTGGTTTAGACCTGGTTTAGTCCTGGTTTAGATCTGGTTTATTCCTGGTTTATTCCTGGTTTATTCCTGGGTTAGTCCTGGGTTAGTCCTGGTTTAGTCCTAGTTGAGTCCTGATTTAGCCCTGGTTTGGTTTAGTCCTGGTTTAGTCCTGGTTTAGACCTGGTTTAGACCTGGTTTAGACCTGGTTTAGTCCTGGTTTAGTCCTGGTTTAGTCCTGGTTTAGACCTGGTTTAGTCCTGGTTTAGACCTGGTTTAGACCTGGTTTAGTCCTGGTTTAGTCCTGGTTTAGACCTGGTTTAGACCAGGTTTAGTCCTGGTTTAGTCCTGGTTTAGTCCTGGTTTAGTCCTGGTTTAGACCTGGTTTAGACCTGGTTTAGTCCTGGTTTAGTCCTGGTTTAGACCTGGTTTAGAGCTGGTTTAGAGCTGGTTTAGAGCTGGTTTAGACCTCATTTAGATCTTGTTTATTCCTGGTTTAGACCTGGTTTAGTCCTGGTTTAGTCCTGGTTTAGTCCTGGTTTAGACCTCATTTAGATCTTGTTTATTCCTGGTTTAGACCTGGTTTAGTCCTGGTTTAGACCTGGTTTAGTCCTGGTTTAGACCTGGTTTAGACCTGGTTTAGACCTGGTTTAGACCTGGTTTAGACCTGGTTTAGACCTCATTTAGATCTTGTTTATTCCTGGTTTAGACCTGGTTTATTTCTGGTTTGGTTTATTCATTGTTTAGTCTTGGTTTAGACCTGGTTTAGTCCTGGTTTAGACCTGGTTTAGACCTGGTTTAGACCTCATTTAGATCTGGTTTATTCCTGCTTTGCTGCTTTGTCAACCCGAACGTTCCTCCTTAAAACCAAAACTCTAGCTGGAGTAAACAGAGCGTCAGACAGAGCAGCTCCTCCGGTTAGCATCTCCAGTCTAACACCACTGATCTCGAAGCTCGTGTAGAAAAACGGACACAGAAACCCGGCCGAACCCGGAGTGAGCGCGCGGCCCGGAGCCAGGCGTCCGGGTGAGCGGAAACACAAACCTGGAAACAACAAAACGAGTCGTGAAAATTCCACTTTTGCGGCGGCGACAGAACAGCCAATTAATTTCGCAGAATAAACCCACGTTTGACTGAACATCTTGTGCCTCCCGCTGTGTTTACGTCTGATTTGCATTCGGGTAAATAACCAATAATTACAGAAAACAGTGTAATTTCCCCACGGAGATGATTATTACAGCTGTCCGCCGCCCAATAAGTTGCTCAAAAAAGAAAAAGTTGAATCTAACAAAGTAAAAAAAGCCGCGCGTGTCTCATAATAATGAACCGATTTTACAAAGTGGAGTTTTAAAGAATCGTTCTGTGTTCTGTCCGGGCTTTGTGAAGTGCACCTCAGACGCCTGAAATGTCCCACGGTACGGCATTAAAGCTTTGTACCGTCAAGGAGAGAAGACCAGGCCAAGGTACAGGTCAGATCTGTGGAGAGGCGACCCCACGATTATAGTCAGAATGTTTGTTTTTATAGGTGTTTGTGAGGTTTAGACCTGGTTTAGCCCTGGTTTAGACCTGGTTTAGACCTGGTTTAGTCCTAAGTTTAGTCCTGGTTTAGTCCTGGTTTAGTCCTGGTTTCCTCCAGAGTTTAGACCTGGTTTAGACCTGGTTTAGTCCTGGTTTAGACCTGGTTTAGTCCTGGTTTAGTCCTTAGTTTAGTCCTGGTTTAGTCCTGGTTTAGTCCTGGTTTAGTCCTGGTTTCCTCCAGAGTTTAGACCTGGTTTAGACCTGGTTTAGTCCTGGTTTAGACCTGGTTTAGACCTGGTTTAGTCCTGGTTTAGTCCTTAGTTTAGTCCTGGTTTAGTCCTGGTTTAGTCCTGGTTTAGTCCTGGTTTCGTCCTGGTTTAGACCTGGTATAGACCTGGTTTAGTCCTGGTTTAGTCCTGGTTTAGTCCTGGTTTCGTCCAGAGTTTAGACCTGGTTTAGACCTGGTTTAGTCCTGGTTTAGTCCTGGTTTAGTCCTGGTTTAGTCCTGGTTTCGTCCTGAGTTTAGACCTGGTTTAGTCCTGGTTTAGTCCTGTTTTACACCTGGTTTAGTCTTGGTTTAATCCTGGTTTAGACCTTTTTTAGTCCTCGTTTAG
Source organism: Odontamblyopus lacepedii (assembly GCA_034769755.1). Classification (NCBI taxonomy): domain Eukaryota; kingdom Metazoa; phylum Chordata; class Actinopteri; order Gobiiformes; family Gobiidae; genus Odontamblyopus; species Odontamblyopus lacepedii. The sequence goes on from CM068347.1 coordinate 3,993,192, forward strand.
TCCTGGATTAGTCCTGGTTTATTGCTGTCTGGAATGTTCCACAGTACAGCATTAAACCTTTCTGTCTTCATGGAGACCAGACCCAGTTCCAGGTCAGATCTGTGGAGAGGCGACGCCGCTCACAGTCAGAATCTGTTTTTCTCGGTATTTTTGAGCTCTTAAACCACCTGTATTTGAATACATGTGAAGCAGAGCTGTTTAATGTCACACTGCGGAACATTCCAGACAGAGCAGGGACGTCTCTATAGGAACGAGAAGATGACGAACCCCCAACCGAAAAGTTCCATAATATGTATTTAACTGGTAAATGATTCGTGGCCATGTTTTATATTCAAGGCCCAAAGTGATTTTAAAACAGCCGAAAACAAAGTATTGACACGTTTTATCCGTTTCGGTTTTGTGTTTTTGATGCTCTGAGTCTCTCTTCTCCCACTGCTCCCCAGGTTAAGTCGCTCCCCCTGCAGAGCGCTCATGAAACTCCTGCACATTGCACCAGGTTTGTGAAGTCGCAGTGTGTGGTTTTGTGTCATGTTTTGGTGTAGTACAGAATTTGGGCTTGTACAGAATCTCACCGCTAACTGTAAAAAGGGTTTGAATAGGGCCCAGGAAAGATCGCTAAATGACTCAAACATGCGTAGATGACGTCTAAAGCTTCTTGAGGCAGGTTTTCGATGAGGGAACAAAGTTAGGACAAGGTAGAAAAGCTCCAAAAAAAGTGGATTTTGCGTAAAACTTCTCTCCAGACTGACGTGTTCAGCCTCTGAACAGTTCGACTCATCAGACTGCGACGGTTCTCACTGAAAGAGATCGGAACAGCGATTTTAACGTACAAATGAATACTCCAGGCTGATCAGTGATGGGATTTTTGGTTCTTTTATGGCACATGTGTCAAACATGCGGCCCAGGGGCCAGATCCGGCCCTCCAAGACCTTTAATCTGGCCCTCAGCTGATTTTTCTATTAAAATACTTAAAATTTTCAGATTTTTCTGTTAATTTTCTGCACCGTTCAGCACAGCAGCGTCTCCGGCGTTTCTGTACGTTGCAACTCCCACCAGAGCAGCACAAATGAAGACTTTCCTCTTTCCAAACGCTCTTAAAGGACGATCGTTTTGACTGTCGACCGTGACCCTCATCAGCAAAATGTCAAAAAATGAGAAAAGCAGATGCTGAGTTCAGGATTTCCCAAGAAAAATAGTCTAATTCTTATTTGTTGACAGAGGTGAATGGGAAATCTGTGCTCAGTGTGTTTAGAACAAGTGGCGTTGCTCGAGGAATATAATCTTAAACACCACTACGAGACACGGAGAAAAATACAATAACTTGAAGAGAGAACTGAGTTTTCTGATCCGGCCCTTTTGGGATCAAAGTAGGCTGCATACGGCCCCCGGACCAAAATGAGTTTGACACCCCTGTTTTATGGGATCTGGATCTTTAGGTGTTGGTTCAGCATTAATAAGTATTTAAATGCATGAAAGTTTGAAGGTAAAAGATTCAGCTCTTTTTAAAAATGATCTTGATGAACCATTCAGAAGAGGCTTTTCCACCAGGGCAGTTCCGGTGCCGGTTTGGAGCCAGAGCCAAATCTTGAACCAGTCCTTTGTTTCTCGACACAAATAGACCGACTCTGGCCCTGGAGAACCAGTTCAACACAGCGCCAACTAAAGGCCGGGCCAGAAACCAGAACCAGCGACGTTTGGTGTGGACCGCTTAGCTCCAGGCCCACGGTGCTCTTGTCCGTGGAGCAACAATTACTTTTCTTCGGGAACACATCCTTTGCTGATGGCAGTGATGAAGATCCGTATGTTTCGTCTTTGGGGTTGACGAGAACGTTTGTAAAATGAACATCAGCGGAACAGACCTGTGGCGATCGTCCTCCACGTGTTGTCGTTATCGGAGCTGTATCGCGCAGGGACGTAGCGACGTGGCTCTTCTCCGGCTCTCAGCTGGCGGGAAAAACGAGCCGGTTCCTGGATGATCAGCAGAAGCACCGGCCCAGAACCGGCACGAGCACCGGCCCAGAACCGGCACCTTGTTCGTTGCGGTGGGAATGAGGTCTCGCTCCCGAACGTCACGTCACTCGATCTCTGACGGCAAACGGAATATCTCCCTGCGGCAGAGTCCTGGTCTCCCTCTCCAGCTCCTGTTTGCTGTGGTCCTGTTGCTCTGGTCCCTAAAGCTCGGAGCCAAACAATCTGAGGAACCTGTTTACTTTTCTGCGATAATCCTGTGTCCTCAGCGTCTGTTAATTCTGACTCCGTTTGGATTTCGGCATGAATTATTTGGGCTTAAAATACTCAAACCACAAGGAAGTGTTTCTCATTCACAGTATTTACGCCACGACGGACCAAATTTATGCATTTCAAAAGGCTCATTTTACACCGTTTTCTGATCCAGCATCGTTTCCTCATTACAAACACACCTGGAGTTGTGTTTTGTTTCATTCTCACGTGTTTAACACCCAAACCCTACATATTTTTCTTTATATCCGTGGATATTGTGGGCGAGGCGAGAGTTTACAGTCACATTTGTACGCCTGTCTGAACTTATCGGGTGTGGATTTTGAATCACATTTGTACATTGGAATTGTATTGGTGGGTTTCAGACGACATCACCACATTCCACAGACCAATATTATTAAGTCCAGATGGGGCAGCTAAAGTTAATATTGTTAAAATGATTAATTGTCTTGTAATACAGTGAGTTCTTGGGCTTAGAGCAGGATTGTCCGAACTTTTATCATCAAGATCCACATATTAAAACACGTGAGGGCCGCGGGTCAGAGTCTGAGGGTCAAAACAGTGAGTAATTCAAATCTGTGCGTTTATAAAAGGTTTGAATGACCCTCAGACCGGTGTTCAGGCTCAGACCCTCAGAAGGACACACGACATTTGCTTGATGGAGGTAGATTTCAAAAACATGCAGCAAAAAGTACGACATGCGGGACTACGAGCCAATTCACCTGTAAGCCTGAGGGCCAAAACTATTAGTCTGAGGGCCACATTTGGCCCCCGGGCCATAGTTTGGACATGCCTCGCTTAGACAATAATAGAAAATACCAGGATCAACATTAGGCTGGAGTCTTTTTTTCCAGATCATTTTTGGATAGTGATTAAAACTTGCCGACACATTCAGTGAGTAACACATCAAAAAATGGGACATTTTGAAGCAGATCTTCAGTCTCCACAACGGACCTGAATAAACGGGAAATATATTACATATACGTGACTTTTTCAAGTTTTTTATTACATGTACTGTGAGTAGTTAGTGTCATGAATGATAAAATAAGTATAGACATTTTACGTAATTTTTTAGCGTTGGCAATTTTTCACTCGAAAATGGTGAAATTTGCCTGACATGATTTTTACGTATGTGTTTTTCTTTAAAAGATGTGGTTCCTAATAGTTACCATGTTAGTATGGACTAGTACATTTTGTAAAAATAAAATAATTATGTCTAATAACCTCTGTGTTTTTGTGTGATTTGGGTCAAAATAGCTCATATTCCCCCGTTTATTCAGGTCCGTTGTGGAGACTTAAGTTATGCTTCAAAACGCCTCGTTCACTGAATGTGTTGGCTCCTTTTTATCACTGTCCAAAAATGATCTGGAAAAAGAGTTTTTTCACTCCAGCCTTTTCAACATTCAATTTTCATTGAATTTACCTTTGACCCCTGACCTGGGAGTTGGACATCGTCACATTACAGAAAAACCACCAATTTGCATTTGAACTGTTAGATTTTGAATGGCCATTTTTATGTCCATTGTTTGTCATTGTCTTAATAAAAGTAATCTCTGCACTCACCTGTTTAGTTTAGCTTTGTGCCGGGTGGAGGGGAAATATGGGATTGTTGTTTTTTAGTCACTGTAAAGCGACGTTTTTTAGTCACTTTAAAGCTTTGTGTTGCATTTTTGCATGAAAAGCGCTCGATAAATAGAGTTTCATTGATTGAGCGAATTTACATCTTCTAATACTCAGCCTCCTATAACTGTGTAATTAGTATTTTAGAGCAGTGTATTTAACTCTGTAGTGACACACTTTGAGATGCTGCAGACTCTTCCCATCACATATGACAGCAAATGTGGGGAAAAAAACCTTCCAGAAGAAACACTCCTGAGCCCTTCAAACCCTTTGTGCGAACGAACCATTTCAGCACCGACAGAATCACCGGCGCAGAGTGAGAACGAGGCCTTTCCTGCCGTGTTCAGCCGTCCTCCTGTTAAACTGCACTGAAGCATGTGAAGGAGACAAAACACAACCCCAGGTCTTAAACTTCAAGGCTTAAAGTTCACAAGACTCAGTTCTGCGTAA
>CM068347.1:4002499-4012499 GCA_034769755.1 Odontamblyopus lacepedii
CTGTACTGCAGTACATGTACTATAAGAATGTACTATTGTACTGAAGTACATGTACTATAAGAATGTACTATTGTACTGCAGTACATGTACTATAAGAATGTACTATTGTCCTGCAGTACATGTACTATAAGAATGTACTATTGTCCTGCAGTACATGTACTATAAGAATGTACTATTGTACTGCAGTACATGTACTATAAGAATGTACTATTGTACTGCAGTACATGTACTATAAGAATGTACTATTGTACTGAAGTACATGTACTATAAGAATGTACTATTGTACTGCAGTACATGTACTATAAGAATGTACTATTGTACTGAAGTACATGTACTATAAGAATGTACTATTGTACTGCAGTACATGTACTATAAGAATGTACTATTGTACTGCAGTACATGTACTATAAGAATGTACTATTGTCCTGCAGTACATGTACTATAAGAATGTACTATTGTACTGCAGTACATGTACTATAAGAATGTACTATTGTCCTGCAGTGAAGCAGTGATATTCCACCTGATCATATTCAGCTCCTTAAAGCTGCCGGACGCTCGTTTGTGGACAGTGAGGTGCAGATCTGAGCCAGAGAGAAGAATCGGTTTGGAGACGAAAGCTTAAAGGAAACAACGACGAGCATCAGTGAACTCCTCCTGAGCAAAGCCAACGTTACGGTCCTGAAGGAAGCAGAAGGAACTTGTTCACTCAGACTGATTCTAGAATTAAAATGAAAAGTTGAATTTGTGATGTCGATATTAGTATAAACAGAGATTTGTGCCGTTTAAATGGTCGACATTTAATCTATGAACATCTGCAGCATTTAAACTGCACAAATCTCAGTCTGTGCTAATGTCAACATCACTAAATCGATTTTTAATTTTTATCCTAGAATCAGTCTGAGTGAACAAGTTATTTATGTTTCACTGATGCTCGTCGTTGTTTCCTTTAAGTTTTCGTCTTTCTTCCCTTGATCGTTGTGGATAAATTCTTCATGGACAGAATCTGTTCTTTATCGACTTTGTTGGATGAAGATTTGGTGTTGGGGCAGATTTATGAAGCTGGTTAAAAATATGACACTTAATAATAAGACACTTTTCTACAGGGATTTTGCCGTAGAAAAGCATCGACCGGAAGCTGCTCAACATCACGGCACTTCCTGCCGTCGTGATGACCGTCGATTGGGACACGGCTAATAAAGCATCCCGAATCTCAAACTTCCGGTCATCATGCAATGTATTCTGCAAAGGGTCCTCCGAAAAAGTGAGCATCAAACCTCCATGTTTGATTTCCCAGTGGAAGCGTCTGTTGTCAAAGCCGATCTTTTCAGGCCTTTTGAACCACATCGCTTTTGTTTCTGGTTCTGATGTTGTCATATTTTAGTTATGGGATTTGGTTCATAGGGGGGTCAGGTGCTATGAGGATTGGGCAGCACGCTGCCCCCGCGACCCAGCCGGATTAAGCGGGAGAAGATGGATGGATGGATGGATTTGGACATCGTAATCGTGCGGTTGTTGGACGTCCCAACAGCGGAAAACGGCTCGAGAAATAGGCTTCGGAGAAAAAAAAAATCGGCTGCCTATGAAATCATCCCGAGTTTGCAGCAAACATTTGTATGCGGAGGCCAGCAAAGCAAAATCCCGATCCCTCACTCCATCTTGGGTACGAATTTTCGACTCTTGCTTTAGCAAACAGTTCCTGTGCATTTGGTTCTATTTTGATGTCTACCTCCGAGGCCGCAAGTTCGTCTTTTCCACCGGTAACTTTCAAGTTTCTTTTTCTGAGGTAATTTTTCAGAGCATCGACTTTCCAGGTCCAAACTTAAGCGACGCTCATGAATGTTGGTTCTTCACCTTCAGACTCAGGCGAAGAACCAACTTGTTGCTCGGGTATTTGCTGCCTCGGGCATCAAAATAGAACCAAATGTGCAGGAACTGTTTGCTAAAGCAAGAGTCGAAAATTCGTAACCAAGATGGAGTGAGGGATCGGGATTTTGCTTTGTTGGAGCTCCGCATACAAATGTTTGCTGCAAACTCGGGATGATTTCTTAGGCAGCCAAAGGTTTCCTTTGTCGTCCTTCCTGTGTATCAGTCCTGCCCGTCGCCTTCGCTTTTCACTATTTTTCAGTTCCGTTGGGAAGGGAAACAGTCTGAACGGAGGTTTGCAGTCACACAGATCTGAGTCCCTTTTGCAGTTATGGAGTTCGCAAACTTCCGAAGTCCATTTCTCGAGCCGTTTTCCACTGTTGGGACGTCCAACAACCGCACGATTACGATGTCCGAATCCCCTAACGAAAATATGACAACATCAGAGCCAGAAACAAAAGCGATGTGGTTCAAAAGGCCTGAAAAGATCGGCTTTGACAACAGACGCTTCCACTGGGAAATCAAACATGGAGGTTTGATGCTCACTTTTTCGGAGGACCCTTTGCAGCAAACATTACATGATGATCGGAAGTTTGAGATTCGGGATGTTTGTATACAAAAAATGCTAATGATGCTAATGATTCTAATTATGCTAATGACGCTGATGATGCTAATGATGCTTCTGAAGTATGTGAAACTGAACCAACTCAGATCTGAACCGGTCTCAGTCTCAGCCGGGTCCTCTCTCTAGCGCCGCCTTTGGCCTTGACCTGAAACAACATAACACAGCACAACAACAGGTCAGAAACCGGGACTAAACCAGAACTAAACCAGGTCTAAACCAGGACTAAACATGACTAAACCAGGTCTAAACCAGGACTAAACCAGGTCTAAACCAGGACTAAACCAGGTCTAAACCAGGACTAAACCAGGACTAAACCAGGTCTAAAGCAGGTCTAAACCAGGACTAAACATGACTAAACCAGGTCTAAACCAGGACTAAACCAGGACTAAACCAGGTCTAAATCAGGTCTAAACCAGGACTAAACCAGGTCCAAACTAGGACTAAACCAGGTCTAAACCAGGACTAAACCAGGACTAAACCAGGTCTAAACCAGGACTAAACATGACTAAACCAGGTTTAAACCAGGACTAAATCAGGACTAAACCAGGACTAAACCAGGTCTAAACTAGGACTAAACCAGGTCTAAACCAGGACTAAACATGACTAAACCAGGACTAAACCAGGACTAAACCAGGTCTAAACCAGGACTAAACCAGGACTAAACCAGGTCTAAACATGACTAAACCAGGTCTAAACCAGGACTAAACCAGGACTAAACCAGGTCTAAACATGACTAAACCAGGACTAAACCAGGACTATGCCAGGACTAAACCAGGTCTAAACCAGGACTAAACCAGGACTAAACCACGTCTAAACCAGGACTAAACCAGGACTAAACCAGGTCTATAGTCAGGACCTTGCAGTAGTAGTAGTACATCGGGAGGATGTACAGGAGCTTCAACAGAAGAATCACCATGACTCTGATGATCAGGTCTGAGTCTGACTCTGCAACACAAAAGAACCCGGATCAGACCAGCACCAGGACCAGGACCAGGACCAGGACCAGGACTCTCCACTGACCCTCTCCTGAGTCTGTATGTGGACGTACCTCCCAGGGAGAGCTGGAGGATGGAGCTCTGAGAGGAGAAGCTGTGGTTGAACACCTGCAGGAGGTAAACACAGGTGTAGTTTCCTTTGTGGGCGTGGCCAGCGTCAGAGAACAGGAAGTGAGCGGAGTGATTGACGGCGGGCAGGGTGCGGTTCTGAGCGGGGGGCTCGGCAGGAGAGAGGAGCCGGAAGGAGCCGCCCGGGTACTGTGGCTCCACAGAGCATTGGACCCTGAACTTTGAGCCCAGCTGCACCCTCAGCCCCTGAGGCCGGACCTCAGAGGCCCCGTCAGACACAGACACGGAGATGTTTGGACGATTCAGGAGGTCTGTGGAGAGACGGGATTGGACAGATCAGTCTGTGTGTGTGTGTGTGTGTTACACTCCTCTGGAGCAACTAGAAAAATCATCTGAGAGACACAAAAATGTAAATCAGAGTTTTACCTGAACACACCACCTCCAGACCCGAGGAAGAGGAGGATGAACGAGAGACACATCCTCTCACTGAAGACTTCTTCACACAGTCATATGAGACCCCCCACACAGAACTCTGTGGAAAATCATTTCTTTCTTCTCCATAAACAGCAGAGCCACAGTCCAGGTCTCTGCACACACCAGCTGTGGCCAACTGGTCCCAGCGTCTATCGGGCACCACCTTCACCACCCGTCTCCACTCTCCTCTGAGTTTCACCTGCACAGTCCCAGCACAGCGACTGGCCCCTCCCACCAGCCTGAGCGGCTCTGAACAGACAAGAGACAGAGTGAAGCCCCGCCCCTTTACCTGTGCACTGAAGCCCCGCCCCTTTACCTGTGCAGGTGAGGGTGACAGCGGCTCCAGAGGAGCAGGTCCTTGGTTCGGAGCGGGGACAGTCCATCAGAGCAGACTCATCGCCCTCACAGTGGAACGTCTGCCCCAGAGGAGAGAGCGCCCCCTGGAGGAGAGAAGGAGCCCCACAGCCCAGCTCCCTGCACAGCACCTCTGCCCCCCGCTGGCCCAAGTCCCCGTCACAGACCCCGGTCCAGGACCCGTCCCAGATCTGCACTGATCCTGAGCACAGACCGGACCCCGAGACCAGACGCACAGAGTCTGTGGACACACACGAGATATTAGCAATTTGAGCAGGCAGATAGATAGATAGATAGATAGATGATAGATGATAGATGATAGATGATAGATAGATAGATAGATAGATAGATAGATAGATAGATAGATAGATAGATAGATAGATAGATAGATAGATAGATAGATAGATAGATAGATAGATAGATAGATAGATGGATGGATGCTTTATTTATCCCCAGAGGGGAAATTAAAATGCCATGGACTTACATACAAACTACAGCACATGGACAAAGACAGATGAAAGACAGACAGTGGGCACAACGTACAGGACTCAGCAACAACTGTAACTTCCCTAGTCATAAAATACAGATTCTGAAATTCGCACAGTCTCAAATAAAGTGCTTGTTATAAAAGTGCACAGCTGCAGGAATAAATGAATTTCTGAGGCGTTCTGTAGAACATCGGGGCATCACCATTCGCCCACTAAAGGAGCTTTTAAGTTCATTAAAAATGCTGTGAAGAGGATGGTCCATAAGAGAGAGGACAGTTTGAAGTTTAGTCCTCATCCTTTTGTCCACAACAGTGTCCACAGAGTCCAGGTTCAGCCCCATTACTGCACCAGGCTTCTTAATCAGCTTGTTTATGTGATTCTTGTCAGCAGTGGTGATGCTCCCGCCCCAGCACAACACACCATAAAACAACACACTGGCCACAATCCCCTGATAAAACACATTTAAGAGCCTTTTGCTCACATCAAAAGATCGTAGTTTCCTCAAGAACAGTCTAGACTGAGTCTTTTTGAAAACTGCATCACTGTTCCTCCTCCAGCTTACTATCCAAATGTACTCCCAAGTACTTAGAAGAGTCAACAATCTCAACAGACTGCCCTTTAATGACAACAGGAAGAATGGCTTTTTTGTTCTTTCTGAAATCAATAATTAATTCCTGTTTTTGCCCAAATTAAGCAGTAAAAAATGGGCGTCGCACCAGCTAACAAAGGAGTTGATTTCAGTCCTATAAGCCAGGTCATTATCCTTGGAGATGAGGCTCAAAAGAGCAGTGTCATCTGAAAATTTCTGCATATGACAAGAATCAAAGTTCTGCCTGTATTTGGCTGTGTACAAGGTAAATAAAAAGGGCGATAAGACTGTGCCCTGGGGAGCTCCCGTGTTTGTTCAGATTATTTCCGAACATCTGTCATTAAGTCTTACATACTGAAGACGGTTTAAGAGGTTTTCTAAAACCCATGCGACTGTGGTGTTGTGCAGATTAAAACTCATTAATGTATTAGCTAAAAAGTGTGGTTGAATAGTATTAAAAGCGCTAGAAAAATCAAAAAACATAATATGGACAGAGCTACCAATTTTTTCCAGGTGTTGATACGTTGTGTGGAGCAAATACAATAATGCATCATCGACACTCACACCTTTCCTGTAAGCAAATTGTAATGGGTCCTGTAAGCAAATTGTAATGGGTCCTGAAATAATGCCACTTGTTCCCTCAACCGACTTAAAACCAGTCTCTCAAAGCATTTCATAATGTGTGAGGTCAGTGCAATAGGTCTGAGATTAGACAAGGTGCCACTTACATTTGACTTTTTGGGAACTGGCACCAAAGAAGATGTCTTCCACATAGCAGGAATTTTAGCACTTGATAAAGAAAGTGTAAAAATGAAATGTAAAATAGATCCAAGTTGCTCAGCACAGGCTTTAAGGGCACGGGGATGAACACCATCTGGCCCTGCTGCCTTGTTAGGTTTCAGATACCTAAGCTGCTGTTGGACATCACGAACACTGAAACTAACCTTAGGACACGACGATTCAGTCCCATTTGCAGCAAGTGTTGAAAACTATTTCTGATGCTCATGTGCAAAGTTAAGTTCATCAAATCGAGCAAAGTATTTGTTCATTTCATTCACATTCATGTCTGAAGGACTGGACTTACAAGGGCCATAGCCCGTCATAGTTTTCATGCTGTCCCAGAGACACTTAGTGCTCGGGTCATCAACGGATCTTTCAAACTTCTCCTTGTGTCTTTGTTTACTCTGTCTCAGGACTTTTTTCAGCTCCTTTTGTGCAACTTTAATCTGTTCTTCATCACCACTAAAAAAGGCAAACTTTTCATGTTTATTGCAGCTTTAACCAATTGCAGCTTTAATCAATAGGACGCACACGTGTGTGACATCACTGCTGTAGTGCAGATTTATGTGTGTGTGATACAGAAGTGTGTGTGTGTGTGTATGTGGTACAGAGGTGTGTGTGTGTGTGTGTATGTGGTACAGAGGTGTGTGTGTGTGTGTGTATGTGACACAGAGGTGTGTGTGTGTGATACAGAAGTGTGTGTGTGTGTGTGTGTGTATGTGGTACAGAGGTGTGTGTGTGTGTGTGTGTGTGTGTGTGTGTGTGTGTGTGTGTGTGTGACACAGAGGGGTGTGTGTGTGATACAGAAGTGTGTGTGTGTGTGTATGTGGTACAGAGGTGTGTGTGTGTGTGTATGTGACACAGAGGTGTGTGTGTGTGATACAGAAGTGTGTGTGTGTGTGTGTGTATGTGGTACAGAGGTGTGTGTGTATGTGGTACAGAGGTGTGTGTGTGTGATACAGAAGTGTGTGTGTGTGTGTGTGTATGTGGTACAGAGGTGTGTGTGTGTGTGTGTATGTGGTACAGAGGTGTGTGTGTGTGTGTGTGTATGTGGTACAGAGGTGTGTGTGTGTGTGTGTGTGTGTGTGTGTGTGACACAGAGGGGTGTGTGTGTGATACAGAAGTGTGTGTGTGTGTGTATGTGGTACAGAGGTGTGTGTGTGTGTGTATGTGACACAGAGGTGTGTGTGTGTGTGTATGTGACACAGAGGTGTGTGTGTGTGATACAGAAGTGTGTGTGTGTGTGTGTGTGTGTGTGTATGTGGTACAGAGGTGTGTGTGTGTGTGTGTGTGTGTGTGTGACACAGAGGGGTGTGTGTGTGATACAGAAGTGTGTGTGTGTGTGTATGTGGTACAGAGGTGTGTGTGTGTGTGTGTGTATGTGACACAGAGGTGTGTGTATGTGTGATACAGAAGTGTGTGTGTGTGTGTGTGTATGTGGTACAGAGGTGTGTGTGTATGTGGTACAGAGGTGTGTGTGTGTGATACAGAAGTGTGTGTGTGTGTGTGTGTATGTGGTACAGAGGTGGGTGTGTGTGTGTGTATGTGGTACAGAGGTGTGTGTGTGTATGTGGTACAGAGGTGGGTGTGTGTGTGTGTATGTGGTACAAAGGTGTGTGTGTGTGTGTGTGTGTGTGTATGTGGTACAGACGTGTGTGTGTGTGTGTATGTGGTACAGAGGTGTGTGTGGAGCTGGTGTGTGTGTGTGTGTGTGTGTTACACTCCTCTGGAGCAACTAGAAAAATCATCTGAGAGACACAAAAATGTAAATCAGAGTTTTACCTGAACACACCACCTCCAGACCCCAGGAAGAGGAGGATGAACCATAGACACATCCTCTCACTGAAGACTTCTTCACACAGTCAGAGAAGACCAACCACACAGAACTCTGTGGAAAACCATCTCTTTGTTCTCCATAAACAGCAGAGCCACAGTCCAGGTCTCTGCACACACCAGCTGTGGCCAACTGGTCCCAGCGTCTATAGGGCTCCACCACCTCCACCCGTCTCCACTCTCCTCTGTGTTTCACCTGCACAGTCCCAGCACAGCGACTGGCCCCTCCCACCAGCCTGAGCGGCTCTGAACAGACGAGAGACAGAGTGAAGCCCCGCCCCTTTACCTGTGCACTGAAGCCCCGCCCATTTACCTGTGCAGGTGAGGGTGACAGCGGCTCCAGAGGAGCAGGTCCTTGAGTCGGAGCGGGGACAGTCCATCAGAGCAGACTCATGGCCCTCACAGTGGAACGTCTGCCCCAGAGGAGAGAGCGCCCCCTGGAGGAGAGAAGGAGCCCCACAGCCCAGCTCCCTGCACAGCACCTCTGCCCCCCGCTGGCCCAAGTCCCCGTCACAGACCCCGGTCCAGGACCCGTTCCAGATCTGCACTGATCCTGAGCACAGACCGGACCCCGAGACCAGACCGGAACCTGAGACCAGACCGGACCCGGAGACCAGACCAGACCCCGAAACCAGACCGGACCCCGAGACCAGACCGGACCCTGAGACCAGACCGGATCCCGAGACCAGACCGGACCCCGAGACCAGACCGGACCCCGAGACCAGACCGGACCCTGAGACCAGACGCACATAGTCTGTGGACACACACGAGACATCAGCACTTTGAGCCGATAGGACGCACACGTGTGTGACATCACTGCTGTAGTGCAGATGTATGTGTGTGTGACACAGAGGTGTGTGTGTGTGTGTATGTGGTACAGAGGTGTGTGTGTGTGTGTGTGTGTGTATGTGACACAGAGGTGTGTGTGTGTGATACAGAAGTGTGTGTGTGTGTGTGTATGTGGTACAGAGGTGTGTGTGTGTGTGTATGTGACACAGAGGGGTGTGTGTGTGTGATACAGAAGTGTGTGTGTGTGTGTGTGTCTGTATGTGGTACAGAGGTGTGTGTGTGTGTATGTGACACAGAGGTGTGTGTGTGTGATAAAGAAGTGTGTGTGTGTGTGTGTGTGTATGTGGTACAGAGGTGTGTGTGTGTGTGTATGTGGTACAGAGGTGTGTGTGTGTGTATGTGACACAGAGGTGTGTGTGTGTGATACAGAAGTGTGTGTGTGTGTATGTGGTACAGAGGTGTGTGTGTGTGTGTATGTGGTACAGAGGTGTGTGTGTGTGTGTGTATGTGACACAGAGGTGTGTGTGTGTGATACAGAAGTGTGTGTGTGTGTGTGTGTATGTGGTACAGAGGTGTGTGTGTGTGTGTATGTGACACAGAGGGGTGTGTGTGTGATACAGAAGTGTGTGTGTGTGTGTTTATGTGGTACAAAGGTGTGTGTGTGTGTGTGTGTGTGTGTATGTGGTACAGAGGTGTGTGTGTGTGTGTATGTGGTACAGAGGTGTGTGTGGAGCTGGTGTGTGTGTGTGTGTGTGTGCGTGTGCGTGTGCGTGTGTGCGTGTGTGTGTGTGTGTGTGTTACACTCCTCTGGAGCAACTAGAAAAATCATCTGAGAGACACAAAAATGTAAATCAGAGTTTTACCTGAACACACCACCTCCAGACCCGAGGAATAGGAGAATGAACCAGAGACACATCCTCTCACTGAAGACTTCTTCACACAGTCAGAGAAGACCAACCACACAGAACTCTGTGGAAAATCATATCTGTGTTCTCCATAAACAGCAGAGCCACAGTCCAGGTCTCTGCACACACCAGCTGTGTCCAACTGGTCCCAGAGTCTATAGGGCTCCACCTTCACCACCCGTCTCCACTCTCCTCTGTACTTCACCTCCACAGTCCCAGCACAGCGACTGGCCCCT
>CM068347.1:4027499-4082499 GCA_034769755.1 Odontamblyopus lacepedii
GTGTGGTGTGTGTGTGTCTGTGTGTGGTGTGTGTGTGTGTGTGTGTGTCTTGGCAGGGCAGTGTGTGTTGTGGCTCTTTCACTCTCACAGTTAAAAGTTTTGGCTCTTTGTGGCTTGTTCACCAGCCCTGCTCTAGTCAGTGGGACTGCAGGGCTGCTCCAGCCCAAAACCATCGTCAGTTTGCAGAGCTTCATCTGTGGCCTCAAACAGCACAGGTATTTTGGCCAAGACACAATAGGAGATAAGAACAGTGTCCATTCTGCAGGCAAAATGTATTCACTTCAGAGCTTTTAATCATGGACCTTTGTGAGGTTAGAAAAAGTTAGAAAGAAAAGCAAAAGTTTGACTTGATGGGACCAATCTAATGCTACTGCTGAGTGACGTCACTGATTCACAGTTTTCTGCTTTGGTCACGCACACGTACAGCGCTCGGCCAAAGCACAAACCCGTGTGAATGATGATGTCACTCAGGAGTACGACTTCATCAGTCCAGTCAAGTTAACCTGACTTAAAAAAGCTGTGTTCAGTTTGTTTTCCTGTTCCACTGAAACAATCTGATGAAGGTCCAGCACCAAAACCTCTGAGCTGAATAAAAATGCTCTGTTCCCCTGGTGCTCTTCCACTCAGGGACTGCCCACATAGATTGTATTGTACTGTAAAAAAAACAGAGGCAGTTTAGAGGATTTAAATAAGAGAGCGTCATGTTGTGTCTGAATGTCTCTTCCAGGCCGGGCGGCTGAGGCCAAAAGAAAATGGAGCGAGCAGGAAGTAACTGCTGTGGAGTCAAAGTTGGGAAGGTATTGACTCACTTGTGCTGATTCCGCTTTTTATTGGAGGTTTTCAGATTCTAGAAGGTGATGATGTCAGACTTGCAGATGGAGGCAGGGGCCTGTCCTCCCTGTTAGTTACATTGCACTTTACCATGAAATATCCAAAAGGTAAATGCACAAATGTTGAACTTGGTATTTTCTATTATTGACTAAACCCAAGAACTCAATGTATGACATCATAATTTTGCATTTTTACAATTTTTATTTTAGCTGCCCCCGTCTGCCTTCTTTAGCATTGGCCCATAGAATGCTGTGATGTTTCTGAAGCCCAGCATTATTATAGCACTGTTCTTTATTGTCATTGTGATACTTTCTTCCTTGTGGCTGCTGTTTCTCATTGCTGTTTGTGGCATACTATTTTATATAGTGTCTCTGATGTTAGATATTGTCCTCTTACTACATGGGTTCCATCTCGTTGCTGCTTCTGTTGTATTTATACTTTGTCTTGTTTTATCCTTCCCTTTTTCTTGTTCTTGCTGATTGTTGACACTGTACTGTTTGTTCCTGCTCATTGTTACTGTCGTGTTACTGCATGTTTTCATTTGTTTTATTGCATGACTTCCTACATTTGTCTCCTTGTTGTAAGTAATATTAAAATGAATCCTTTCCTCTTATCCTAAGGCACATCAAACTGGGCACAGCCCCTGGAAAGGAGGAGTGTGAGGAGAGCATCAGAAGCTGCCCTGATGCTCTGGGGGACAGGGACGGGAGGGCAGTTAAGTACTTTGTGAGAAACAAGATGGATCTCTTACCAGAAACACTTGTTAAAATCTGCTTTCTGTTTTTGTTTGTCAGTATGTTTGGCATTTTAGCTCTTTGGCTGTTCTGTATTCTAAATGCTAAATACAAAAACACCAAGACAGAGTGACTTTGCAGTCACATTTTAATTTTTTAAACAAGTTCTGTTGTTGTGAAACAATAAATCTACTTTAAAAAGACAACAGTAGAGTATATTTATTGGAAGTAGTGAAATTCACAGTTCCATGGTCAGAAAACTACCTTTTAAAGTATAAGATGTATTTCTATGGCACTTTTCACAAACAGAGGTTACGAGGTGTTTCCATGTCCGGGATAAGCACATATACCAGAGCGGCACAGAGTAGATCTGTCCAAACGCCTAGAGGCGGGTCTGGGCTATTACAGCGTCTACAGGCACAGGAGCTGTTGGGTGGAAGGGGCATTCACATGGTAAAACGGTAGGATGGCTAATACTCACAGCCCATGTTGGTCCTAACTTGGTTCACACACACGAGTTGGCCCCGCCTTGGGGGGGCGGGCACAAAGGTCCTAACATGCTGCCAAAAATTGGTTTGGTTTTCATGATGTGTGTATCCTTAGTTTGAAGTGCCTGTGTTAAAATAGATTTTTTTTCTGAACCTGTAGGTGTAACTGTTTTCCCTCTAGAATGACAGGAAAGCAGGGTCCCCACAATGGATGGCCCTACCCAGAGTCCTTACAAGGTCACAAATGCAGGGTGTGTGTGTGTGTGTGTGTGCGTTTGTGTGTTTGTTTGTTTGTTACACTCCTCTGGAGCAACTGGTAAAAATATGTGACACAAAATGTAAATCAGAGTTTTACCTGAACACACCACCTCCAGACCCCAGGAAGAGGAGGATGAACCATAGACACATCCTCTCACTGAAGACTTCTTCACACATTCAGGTGAGACCCACCACACAGAACTCTGTGGAAAACCATCTCTGTGTTCTCCATAAACAGCAGAGCCACAGTCCAGGTCTCTGCACACACCAGCTGTGGCCAACTGGTCCCAGTGTCTATAGGGCACCTCCACCCGTCTCCACTCTCCTCTGAGTTTCACCTCCACAGTCCCAGCACAGCGACTGGCCCCTCCCACCAGCCTGAGCGGCTCTGAACAGACAAGAGACAGTGTGAAGCCTTTACCTGTGCACTGAAGCCCCGCCCATTTACCTGTGCAAACACACACTCCTCTCAATGAGGAGGTTGTGGGTTAGATTCCTGGTCTGTGTGAGTGTGTTGCTGAGTGGTTCTTACCTGTTGAGCTGTTTGCTGCCAGGACCCCTGCACACAGGACCCCTGCACACAGGACCCCTGCACACAGAGTTCATGTTACAAAATGGCGTCTGTTCGTCACATGACATAGAGCTGTGCACAAAATGGCGTCTGTTAGTCACATGACATAGAGCTGTGCACAATATGGCGGCTGTTCTGGGACAGGAAGAGACTGTGGTGCAGCGTGAGGCCGCTGTGACATACAGTCCCTGACAAAAGTCTTGTCGCTTATCCATTTTGTAGAAATAAAAGCTCATAACCTGACTTTAGATTAATCGATTGGTTTTAGAAATGTCTCATATGAAAGTAAAACCCTCCCAAATTATGCTCAATATACTAAAATAAATTTGCTTCACTGAAGAAAGACTGATCATTTAATGAACACAGAAAGATCAGATTTTGGCAAGACAAAAGTCTAAAACACACATGCACACACACATCCACACACACACACACACACACACACATAAACACACACACATACATACACGCACACACACACACACACATAAACACACACACCTACATACATACACGCACACACACACACACACATAAACACACACACACACATAAACACACATACACACACGCACACATATCCATCCATCCATCCATCTTCTTCCGCTTATCCGGGGCCGGGTCGCGGGGGCAGCAGTCTAAGCAGGGGCTCCCAAGCTTCCTTCTCCCCAGCCACTTCCTCCAGCTCCTCCGGACGGACCCCGAGGCATTCCCAGGCCCAGAGACATAGTCCCTCCAGCGTGTCCTGGGTCTTCCCCGAGGCCTCCTACCGGTGGGACATGCCCGGAACACCTCCCGAGGGAGGCGTCCAGGAGGCATCCGGACCAGATGCCCGAGCCACCTCAGCTGCTCCTCTCGACGTGGAGGAGCAGCGACTCTAGTCCGAGCTCCTCCCGTGTGACCGAGCTCCTCACCCTATCTCTAAGGGAGCGCCCGGCCACTCTGCGGAGGAAACTCATTTCAGCCGCTTGTATCCGTGATCCTGTTCTTTCGGTCATTACCCAGAGCTCATGACCATAGGTGAGGGGAGGAACGTAGATTGAGGTAAACCTCTTCACCACAACGGTCCGATACAGCGACCGCATCACTGCCAACGCCGCACCGATCCGCCTGTCAATCTCACGCTCCATCCTCCCCTCACTCGTGAACAAGACCCCGAGATACTTGAACTCCTCCACTTGAGGCATAGACTCCCCATCCACCCGCAGAGGGCAATCCACCTTTTTCCGGTCCAGAACCATGGCCTCGGATTTGGAACAGCTGATTCTCATCCCGGCCGCTTCACACTCGGCTGCAAACCGCCCCAGTGCACGCTGCAGGTCCTGGTTCAATGGAGCCAACAGGACAACATCATCAGCAAAAAGCAGCGCTGAAATCCTGTGGTTCCCAAACCGGACCCCCTCCGGCCCCTGGCTGCGCCTAGAAATTCTGTCCATAAATACAATGAACAGAACCGGTGACAAAGGGCAGCCCTGGCGGAGTCCAACATGCACCGGGAACAAGTCTGACTTACTGCCGGCAATGTGAACACAGCTCCTGCTCCGGTCATACAGGGACCGGACAGCCCTTAGCAAAGGACCCCGGACCCCATACTCCGGGAGCACCCCCCACAGGGCACCATGAGGGACACGGTCGAATGCCTTCTCCAAGTCCACAAAACACATGTGGACTGGTTGGGCAAACTCCCATGAACCCTCGAGCACCCGATGGAGGGTGTAGAGCTGGTCCAGTGTTCCACGACCAGGCCGAAAACCACACTGCTCCTCTTGAATCCGAGGTTCGACTATCGGCCGAACTCTCCTCTCCAGTACCCTGGCATAGACTTTACCGGGGAGGCTGAGGAGTGTGATTCCCCTGTAGTTGGAACACACCCTCCGGTCCCCCTTTTTATACAGAGGGACCACCACCCCGGTCTGCCAGTCCAAAGGCACTGTTCCCGACCGCCACGCGATGTTGTAGAGACGTGTCAGCCAAGACAGCCCCACAACACCCAGAGACTTAAGGTACTCAGGACGGATCTCATCCACCCCCGGAGCCTTGCCACCGAGGAGCTTTCTAACCACCTCAGTGACTTCGGCCAGGGTGATGGGTGAGTCCGCCTCTGGGTCCCCAGCCTCGGCCTCCTCTTCGGAGGACGTGACGGTGGGATTGAGGAGATCCCCAAAGTATTCCTTCCACCGCCCGACAACATCCCCAGTCGAGGTCTGCAGCTCTCCCCCCGCACTGTAAACAGTGTTGGTGAAGAACCGCTTCCCCCTCCTGAGGCGCCGGACGGTTTGCCAGAATTTCCTTGGGGCCGTCCGATAGTCCTCCTCCATGGCCCCCCCGAACTCCTCCCAGACCCGAGTTTTTGCCTCTGCCACCGCCCGGGCTGCAGCACGCTTGGCCCGACGGTACCCGTCAGCTGCCTTCTTCAGCTTGACGGCATCCCTTACTTCCGGTGTCCACCACCGGGTTCGGGGACTGCCGCCGCGACAGGCACCGCAGACCTTAGGGCCACAGCTACGAACGGCCGCATCTTTCCAGCTTCCTCCTCCGCCAGCGGACCCAACTCACCACCAGGTGGTGATCAGTTGACAGCTCTGCCCCTCTCTTCACCCGAGTGTCCAAGACACACGGCCGGAGGTCAGATGACACGACAACAAAGTCGATCATAAACACGCACACACCCACATAAACACACACACATACACACACAGACACACAAACAAACACACATAGACACACCCACACATTCACACACACATAAACACACACACACATAAACACACACACGAACACACACACATAACACACACAGACACACACACACATACACACGCACACATATAAACACACACACACAGATACACACACACATAAACACACATACACACACACAGATACACACACACACATACATACACACACACACAAACACACACATAAACATACACACACACACACACATATATAAACACACACACAAACACACACACATAAACATATACGCACATTACCACACACAGACACGCACACATACACACACACCCACATAAAAACAGACACACACACAGATGCACATACACACCGAAACACATAAACACACAGACATAAACACACACACACATGCACACACACATACACGCACACACATACACACCGAAACACATAAACACACACACACATGCACACACACGTACACACACACATAAACACACACACATGCACACATATAAATACACGCAGATACACACACACACACACATGAACACACACATACATAAACACACACACATACACACACGCACACGGATAAACACACACACAGATACACACACATACACATAGACACACACACATACACACGCACACATACACACACACAAACACACACATACACACACACATACAGACACACAAACACACACATACACGCACACACATAAACACACAGGCACACACACACAGACACAAACACACATACACGCACACATATAAACACACACACAGATACACACACATAAACACACTTACACACACAGATACACACACACATACACACACTCATACACACACATACACAGATACACACACATAAACACACACACATACACACACAGATACACACACCCACATAAACACACACACACATACACATAAACACACACACATATACACACACACATACACACACACAAACACACACATACACGCACACACATAAACACACAGGCACACACACACAGACACAAACACACATACACGCACACATATAAACACACACACAGATACACACACATAAACACACTTACACACACAGATACACACACACATACACACACTCATACACACACATACACAGATACACACACATCAACACACAGACACACACCCACACTCACATAAACAGACACACACATACACACAGACACACACAAACACACACACACAGACACACATACACCCGCACACATATAAACACACACAGATACACACACACATAAACACACATACACACACAGAGATACACACACAGATACACACACATACACATACATACACACACACAGATACACACACACAGATAAACATACAGATACACAGACAGACACACATAAACATATACACACATTACCACACACAGAGACACACACACATGCACACACACATACACGCACACACCCACATAAACACACACACAGACACACATACACAATGAAACACATCAAAACACACACATACACACACATAAACATATACACACATTACCACACACATACACACCCACATACACACACACCCACATAAAGACAGACAGACAGACACAGACGCACATACACGCCAAAACACATAAACACACAGACATAAACACACACACACACACATACACGTACACACACAGACACACACACACACATAAACACACACACACGTATAAACACACACACACATACACACACACACAGAGATGCACACACATACACAGAAACACACACCCACATAAACACACACAGACACATACACACCGACACACATAAACACACACACACATACACACACGTACACATACACACACACATACAGACACACACACATATACACACAGATACACTCACACACACACACACATCCACACCCACACATATAAACAAACACACACACGCACACACATAAACACACACAGACATACACGCACACATATAAACACACACACACAGATACACACACATACACACACAGATACACACACACATCCACACACAGATACACACACACACATAAACACACACACACATACACATATACACACATACACGCACACACCCACATAAACACAGACACAGACACACACACATACACACCGAAACACATAAACACACACACATACACACACACACGAACACACACACATAAACATATGCACACATTACCACCCACACACAGACACACACATACACGCACACACCCACATAAAACACACAGATACACACACATAAACACACACACACATACACACGTACACACACAGAAACACGCACACATATAAATACACACACACACAAAGACACACACATACACACATATACACACACGTACACACATACACACACACACATAAACACACACACATACACACACACAAACACACACATATACACACACATATACATACACACACACACGTAAACACGCACACATAAACACACATACACACGCACACACACATAAACACACACATATACACACATACACACATAAACACACGCACATACATAAACACACACACATACACACGCACACATATAAACACACACAGAGATACACACACATACACACACATAAACACACACATATACACACACATAAACACACACACACATACACGCAAACACACACACAGAGATACACACACAAAAAGACACACACAGAGATACACACACACATAAACACACACATAAACACACACGTACACACACAGACACACACACATAAACACACACAAACACACAGGATTTTCTTTGAGTATTTTCATCTGTTTTCATTTTTACACTTTGAGCTGGTTTTATCCGACGCCTTTGATTGTGTTAAACTGATTTGACTGTAATAAATGATTCTCTTTCTGTGGTGACCACATTATTCTCTTTATTCTCTTTTAAAAACGACCTTTAAACTTCTCCTGGTCACGAGAAATCTGCACATTTCCCAATAAGCCCCAAACCTGTGACACTCTCTTCACGTGAATAAAACGTCTGAGGATCTTCGCCTCCAAACAGGTAAAACCACAGACGGCCGAGTGGAGCTTTGACACAGAAATACTGACGCGACACCAGCGCCGGGACAAGAGCCGTGACCCGGGCCACACCCCAACATTATTTTACTTTAATTATATCCTTGGCGTCATTATACAGTGATTTTAAATTTGACAAACATGTGAATGCCGTTGTAAAATCTGCTTTTATCTCAAATTAAACCTTTTTTTATCTTTTAAATCATTTGAACAGGCCGTACACGCTTTTCCCTCCTCTCGTTTAGACGACTGTAACGCACTTTTTCCCGGCGTCAGCCTCCTGCACTTTCGCGCACATACACACACACACATATAAACACATTACCACACACATACACACACACATACACGCACACATCCACATAAACACACACAGACACACACACATAGACACCGAAACACATAAACACACACACACATATACTGCGCTCACAGTTGGTCCAAAATTCTGCGACTTTTAACTGGAAGCAAAAAACGCGAGCGACATTCCCCCGATTTTAGCGTCGTTGTACCGGCTTCCAGTTCGTTTTTGAGTTGATTTTAAGATTTGATTGTTTGTTTTTAAAGCTTTAAATGCTGTGGCGCCACAGTGCGTCTCGCTGGAGCCGCCCTCGGACCTCAGCTCGCGCGCAGGGCTGTAAATGTGGATGAGGTCCGAGGGCGGCTCCAGCTCGTGGGGCCAAAGTGGAGACTTTAAACCAGGGGGATCGGGTTTTCTCTGTGTCCGGCCCTAAACTGTGGAAACGCTCTGCCCCGTCACGTCCCAACAGCCCCACAATCCACTGTTTTAAGGCTCGTCTTAGAACCCACTTTTATTCTCTGGCTTTAACACCGCGTGGGTTTGTGCTCCTCCGTGTCTTTTATCTCATTTATTTGATTTATTTCATTCGACTTTGTGATTTTTGATGGTGTTGCTTTAATTTGATTTGACTGGTTTTATTCTTTTAGGACTGATACGGCCAAATTTGAGCTTCTTTATGTTTTATCTCTGTGCAGCACTTTGGAAACTGCTCTGTTTGTAAAATGTGCTACAGAAACAAAGTGGATTTGGATTTGGATCAATAATTGTCTTAAGACTGACACAAGAGATCAGGATTTAAATAAAACCACCTCAAAACAGAAGATTGTGTTTATTTTATATACGGCCATTTTTTACATCAAATAAAGAAGAAGAGTCAGAACTCACCCCAACGCCGGAGGAACAGGAGCAGCACCCCGAGGAACATGTCCGAGAACCGGGTCTGAACCAGGACTGAACCAGGACTGAAGCAGGACTGAAGCAGGACTGAAGCAGGACTGAACCAGGTCTGAACCAGGACTGAAGCAGGACTGAACTGGGTCTGAACCAGGTCTGAACCAGGACTGAAGCAGGACTGAAGCAGAACTGAACCAGGACTGAACCAGGACTAACCCAGGACTAAACCAGGTCTGAGTCTGGTCTTTGAGCATCCTGTTTTTGAACACGTTCTTATCTCTTGATCGTTTGTGGTTTTTCTCGTAAAGACGAAAATGTGAAATCAGGTGTAAAACTTTCCAGAGCAGCTCGTCCTCCGTTATCGTTCTGTCTCACACTGGTCCAGGGCGTCATGGCAACCAACGAGCCAATCAGGAGCGAGACTGTGGAGGGTAATGTCCTCAAACGTGCAGGGACGACGTGTCCAACCTCCTCAGGCGTGTTTCTGATGAGGAACAGTGAGAACATGGAGGACAGATCATACTCCCTCTTCAGGAGCAGGAGGACTTTATTCAGTCCTTTTGCAGCACTACAAAAACAGAGACTCCAGCCCCGTGGATCAGGACCCAAAAGGTTTAGGCTGAAGTAAAAGTCCTTCTAACGCCAAACCCTGTTTGACAGAACTGCACAAAGAAAAGCAGCGCATGAACAGCAACTTTGAGTTTACAGTTTCACTCACGACTTCCTGTAAATATAAGAGGCTGTTGTGGATTTTTGGACTGCAAACAATAAAAAGTGGAAAGTCTTGAATCAGGGTTTACAGAACCACAGTTACAGAAATCACTGTCCCTCGGAGGTCCGTCTCTCCCTAAGCTGCCCACACAGTGACAGACACAGAGGTTCTGTACCCGGCAAGGAGGCATTACGCAGCATGAGGTACTTCCAATCCAATCCACTTTATTTATACAGCACATTTCATAAACTGAAAGCGTTTTCAAAGTGCTGCATAAAACCATCATTTAAAATAAACAAATAACCACAGAAACTGTTTAAAATAAACAAGTAATCAAATGCCCTACCAGTGTGCATACAAATAAATATACCATAAAATAATAAAAACAATAAAAGATAAAAACACACACACAAAAAAAATAATAATAAAAAATAAATACTCTAAGAACAATAAAATAATAAAAAAAAAACCTAGAATACAATAAAAGACACAGAGGACCACACAACTCAAGCGGTGTTAAAAGCCAGAGAATAAAAGTGGGTCTTAAGACGAGACTTAAAACACTCCACTGTGGAGCTGCTCGGACGTGGGGGGGGGAAGGGCGTTCCATAGTTTAGGACCAACCACAGAAAAAGCCCTGTCCCCTCTGGATTTAAGTCTCGTCTTAGGCACCACGAGCTGGAGCCCTCAGACCTCAGAGCGCCGGAGTGTAGATTTGGATGAGGTCCGAGATGTAATCCGAGGCCAGTCCATTCGAAGCTTTAAAAACAAACAATAAAATTTTAAAATCAATTCTAAAATGAACAGGAAGCCAGTGCAAAGACACAAGAATTGGGGTGATGTGCTCACGTTTTTTGATTCCTGTTAAAAGTCGTGCCGCAGAGTTCTGGACTAACTGTAAGCGTGAAAGAGCATTTTGTGATATGCCAGTATAAAGAGCATTACAGTCGTCCAGACGCGAAGAAATAAAAGCGTGAATGACTTGTTCAAAGTGCTTAAAACTTAAAAACGGCTTGACTTTGGATAAAAGGCGAAGATGATAAAAGCCTGATTTAACGACTGTGTTGATCTGCTTGCTGAGTTTAAAATCCCTGTCCATGGTGATGCCAAGGTTGGTGGCGAAGGGATGAACATTATCTTTAAAGGGGCCCAAGTCCAATGAGGGATCAGTGGCCCAAAGAGCACAATTTCAGTTTTCCCATCATTCAAACAGAGAAAATTTTGGGCCAACCAAGCCTTGACGTCACCAAGGCAGTTCAACAAGGGTGTCAGGGGGCCTTTCGCGTGCTTAGAAATCGGAAGATAAATTTGGCAGTCATCAGCGTAAAAATGATATAAAATGCCATGCTTTTTAAAAATTGCACCGAGTGGGAGCAGGTAGAGGGTAAAAAGAATAGGGCCAAGAATTGACCCCTGGGGGACTCCACAGTGCAACGGAGCAGCAGACGAGGTGGAGTCCCCCAGCCTGACAGTGCAGGATCTCCCAGAAAGATAAGACTTGAACCAGTTTAAGGCGGTCCCCCTGACACCCACACAGTCTTCAAGGCGGTTTAAAAGAGTTGCATGGTCGACTGTGTCGAAAGCAGCAGTCAGGTCTAAAAGCACTAAAATGGCAGAGCTACCACCATCAGTCATTAAAAATAGGTCATTAAAAACCTTTAAAAGTGCAGACTCCGTGCTCTGCAGGGCTTTGTATCCTGACTGGAAACGCTCTAAAATGCCATGTGCTTTTAAAAAGGGCTGCAATTGACAAAGAACACATTTTCCCAATACTTTAGCCAAAAAAGGAAGCTTAGAGATTGGACGAAAATTTGAAACATTTGATGAGTCCAAACTTGGTTTCTTAAGGAGAGGTTCGATTACAGCCTTTTTAAAAAATGAAGGTACAACACCAGAGACAAGACTGCTGTTCATAATTTCACATACACTCGAGCCAATTGTTGTCCATACCTCCTTAAATAACCTTGGAGGGACGGGGTCAATAGGACTGGATGAAGCTTTAAGATCATTAGCTGTTTTAGAGAGAAACTCCAAAGACACTGGCTCAAATTTACAAAAAATAGCTGAGCAAGACATGCTTATTCGTGGAACAGCAGAAGGACAGTTTAAGTTGGCTCTAATCAACGCAACTTTCTCTGTGAAATAAGATAAAAACTGTTCACATTTTTCAGAACAAGAATCTAAAATAGTGGATTTGGATGGGTTCAAAACAGACCCAATTGTTTGAAATAAAATACGAGGATTATTGACATTTGTCAAAACCAAGTTTGAAAAATATTTCCTCTGTTCCTCTTTAACAGATTTCTGATACATTTTTAAACTGTTTCTTAAAATTTCATAAGACACTTGCAAATGATCACTTTTCCACTTCCTTTCCGCCTGCCTACATCTGCGCCTGGCCTCACGAGTGGTGTCATTTATCCATGGCACAGGTTTGACTCTGGGGCGCGCAGCTT
Source organism: Odontamblyopus lacepedii (assembly GCA_034769755.1). Classification (NCBI taxonomy): domain Eukaryota; kingdom Metazoa; phylum Chordata; class Actinopteri; order Gobiiformes; family Gobiidae; genus Odontamblyopus; species Odontamblyopus lacepedii. The sequence continues at coordinate 4,040,515 of CM068347.1, forward strand.
TTTGTGGAGCTACAGAGTCCATGACTGTAGTGCACGCAGCCATAAGAGAGTTTGTCATTTCTTCAGTGTCCTCAAAGCCGGCATCACCCAGGTCTGGCACATTTTTCATTAAAAAAAAAAAGAAAATGACGCCGCAGTGTCCGGGTTTAGGACGCGGCAGTGACGCACTGAAATAGGCTTCAGACAGTCGCGCAGAATAAAATCAAACAAAATAGGACAATGGTCAGAAATGACAGCATCCCCAACCAATACATTGTTAATGGACAAATTGCATGAGATCACCAGATCCAATGTGTGGCCATGTATCTGCGTGGGTTCTTTCACATGTTGCACCAAGTTAAAACCATCAATCAATTCCATAAAATCTTTTGCCATAGGCGCAGAAAGACAACAAATATGCAAATTAAAATCACCAACCAATAAAATTTTATCATAGTTTGTCAACACAGGAGCAATGAAATGTGAAAATTCACTGATAAAGTCTTTGTTATACTTCGGTGGTCTGTAAATCACCGCGCAAAACACGGGATTTTTTCACAAAGTTCAAAGCAGCTCACCTCAAACGAAGCGAAAAAGTCTGTCGTCAGTGGCTTGTAGTTTACGCTTTTCCTAAAAACTGAAGCGATGCCACCTCCACGTCCCGTGGACCTCGGTGCATTAATAAAAACACAGTCTGGAGGTAACAGTTCTGTAAAAGCGGCGGACTCACCGGAATTAATCCAGGTCTCCGTGAGGAAAAGCGCAACCAGCGAGTTAGAAGTGAAATAATCCTGGACAACAAAAGTCTTGTTAACCACGGATCTTGCATTTAAAAGCGCACATTTCAGTGAAGTCTGGATCATGTGGTCAGCCGGAGCAGCCCGACTCAGGGGCTGGAGGTTGCCGGGATCCACGCCGCTTGATCCCCGTAGACGAGACCGGCGAAGGCGCACCAGGGTTGGGTCATCCCCTCGTCCACAAACCGGTAGTACACAAGCAGCGACGGTGATGGGGGCAAGTTTCCGACGCGCAAGAAAGCGGCGATAACAGGCTGCATAATCCTGGGGGATGTTCGCTGGACACTGTAAAAGTTCTGGACAAAGGACCAGCCAGCACTTCAGTCTGGCCAGCCGGCCGCTGCGTACTCCACGCCGCCTGCGTTTCTTGGGCAGCAGGGCCTTCACCCGGAGAAGGTAATCCGGGACGTTAGCCAGGTTAGTGGCACGCGGCTTGTTTGTCTCATCATAACGATATTCCGCGCAATTATCCACATAATCTTTGATTTTTAATAAGTTCTGACGCTCATACACCAGCAGTGAGTGTGTGATCCCCCCAAAACAGCTTAAAACACAATAAAACACCCCAACAATGAGAGAGCCAAACGGCAAGCCAGACACTCCGGCGCCATCTTGGCCATCAACACACCTTCTATAGGATAAGGCCTAATCCACCCAAAAGGAAGATAGTCATCAAACCAGAGACAACTTTTGGGAACGTGATGGAAGCAGCAGTTGTCTTCACAGCGGCTGATGGGAAGGATCCACACTCTGGGTCCTACAGAACAAAGTGACCTCCATAAGACGCACAAAAAAAGCAGCAAACGGCGTCACAGCATCAGTGAGCTGCATCAGTCATCACGTCACCATTTACCCAATTTACAACTCTAAACCGTAACAGAACAGTAAAGAGGCACAGGGTCATGGGAACAGGCAGTGTGGAAGGTTTCATCCACAGACAAAATACAAACTACAACTGTGAACAATAATCTCATGGACTCAGTTCATACTTAATGCTGCTACGCTTAAAGTGCCAAATGTTCCTCTCAGTCACCTTGGATGATGCACACACACAGATACACACACACACACATATACACATACACACACACACACACACACACATGTAAACACACACATACACACACAAACACACACACATAAACATATACACACACACACACACACACACATACATATACTTGGATGCTGCTGCTCTGTTTTATGATACAAACTGCAGAATCTCTGCAGATTCCAGGGTAAAACTGCTAAAGAAAACATTTAAACTGGACAATAGTAAATCTGTGGTGAGACTCTCAGACCCTCAGACTGTCAGAAAGAAACCTCTGATCAACGATCTCAAACTCACAGACTCACAGACTCTCAGACTCACAGACTCACACAGACTCACAGACTCAGACTCACAGACTCAGACTCTCACAGACTCAGACTCACACAGACTCACAGACTCAGACTCACAGACTCACAGACTCAAACTCTCACAGACTCACAGACTCAGACTCTCACAGACTCACAGACTCAGACTCACAGACTCACAGACTCAAACTCTCACAGACTCAGACTCACAGACTCAGACTCTCACAGACTCACAGATTCTCTCTGTAGAGTCTCCATGTTGATCCTCGTGCTCTGAAGTCGTATACGACCCAAATAAAAGGTGAGCAGAAACCTGTTGTATAAAATAAAATTCTGCATATTGGCTGATTTTTTTTCTAATTGAACTTTATGAGCACCAGACTTTTATGTCCCTGTAATGAGGAGTGAGTGACATGTCTTTGCTCTATTCTGTGCTTCAAGTTGTAGAATCGTAAACGTTTTCGAGCTCGTCATTCGCCGTCACGTCGGGGTCGCTTTGCCCATGGACTCAATGTTGACCTCCACATGTGAGCAAGAAGAAATATGCATGACCTTCAGCAGGGGGCGCTGGGGCACTGGTGTTCATGCAGGGGGCATAAGCTGACTGGTGAGACCGTTGATAAAACGTTGGGCCCTGCGGCCTGTAGGGGCCCCTGACAGTACAAACAATAATAATAGCATCATTATAAGTGTATATGTACAAGTAACTTTATTTATACAGTGTTTTTCACAGACTCGTGTCCCCAGAGACGCTTCACAGAGCTTTATTTACACCATTCTTCACTCACTCCAGACCCGGTGGTGTTAACTCCTGTTGTAGCCACAGCTGCCCTGGGCGTGAGGGCCCCTCAGCCACCGAGCCGCCGGTAAAAGGAAAAGTAACATCATCATCATCATTTTAACTGTGTTTTAATCCTACTTAATGTTTATGTTGTTTAAAGGCAACATTGGGTGTGCAGAAAGACTCTGAATAAATAAAACATATTATTATTATTATTATTATTATTATTATTATTATTATTATTATTATTATTATTATTATTATTATTATTATTATTATTATTGAACTTTTATTCCAGACTCTTGGGCCAGAGTTAAAACAGACACAACAAAACAAACACACTCAACACACTGGTGCTCGTGTCTCCACAGATCAGACCTGTACCTCGTGTCCCCTCGTGTCTCCACAGATCAGACCTGTACCTCGTGTCCCCTCGTGTCTCCACAGATCAGACCTGTACCTCGCGTCTCCACAGATCAGACCTGTACCTCCTGTCTCCTCGTGTCTCCACAGATCAGACCTGTACCTCGTGTCTCCTCGTGTCTCCACAGATCAGACCTGCACCTCGTGTCTCCTCGTGTCTCCACAGATCAGACCTGTACCTCGTGTCTCCTCGTGTCTCCACAGATCAGACCTGTACCTCGTGTCCCCTCGTGTCTCCACAGATCAGACCTGTACCTCGTGTCCCCTCGTGTCTCCACAGATCAGACCTGTACCTCGTGTCTCCACAGATCAGACCTGTACCTCGTGTCTCCTCGTGTCTCCACAGATCAGACCTGTACCTCGTGTCTCCACAGATCAGACCTGTACCTCGTGTCTCCACAGATCAGACCTGTACCTCGTGTCTCCTCGTGTCTCCACAGATCAGACCTGTACCTCGTGTCTCCACAGATCAGACCTGTACCTCGTGTCTCCTCGTGTCTCCACAGATCAGACCTGTACCTCGTGTCTCCTCGTGTCTCCACAGATCAGACCTGTACCTCGTGGTGCTGAGTTTGAGTCGGGCTCATGATAAAACAGTTCTCACAGTTGTTGAGGCGACAGGTGAATCTGCAGATTTGCCCTAAAGTTCTGATGGTCTCGGACACAAACAGAGCTGCACTTTCCCGTCTGGGCCTTTTCAGTCGAATCCTCAGGCGTCGTTAGGCCACAGTGAGTCTGTGTGTCGCCCTTTGGGAGTTTGACCACAGGTGTGTCGTATATAATGCTCCACATTAGGCTTTAAAAAGTCTTTTTCACTCCACTGTACACGCTCCAAACCTGCGCGTGAGCCTGTGAGCCTGTGCATACGTCATGAGACACCGTCTGCAGACGTCCTCATCATCTGAGATCATCTGACATAAAATGTTCTAAATCTCTGTGTTTGCTTCACTTACAGTTTGTTCAGAGCATCAGCACAATACAAACTGAGGAAACTTTACACATTTATCATCCTTAGTTCTACAGACATTATTATACTTTTGCTGGCGTCATATTTAATATCAAACACCACATCATACTGGGAACATTCAGAGGTTCCTGCAGACCTGCTCGGGCTGAACACCAGAAGATCATCTGCAGACATCAGGGGCTTCACGTGGGTCGACCCAACAGCCTGTTCTGCATTTAACTCTGGTGACAAATCATCCAGACACAAACAAAACCAAATGAGACAGAATTCCTCCTTCAGTGACAGTGAACAGGTCTGACACAGGCTCCATTTCAGCTGCATCAGCAGGAGGCTCAGAGGCAGCGTCTCACTGCTTTGATCAAACTGGTCCCACTGACACAAACACTTCAGATGCATCAGGAAAACACTTTAGAACCCATGATTTCTTTATTTTTAGAATCTCTAATTATTTCTTTTACAGCAAATCTGTGCTATGTTTGGATTTATAACCAAACTGTTTGTCTGAGGAGCTGATAATATTTTGTATTCGACCCAACAACATTAAATAGAAATACAGAAATAAAACCTCTATTTTTATAACAGCCCCAGGGAAAGTTTCAATACTTTTTACTCTTTTATTTTTCCAAATTGAACTTTTACTTGAGTCATTTCGTGGCCCACGACTTCCTGCACTTCTACGTGAGTAATATTATTCGGACTCTTATCTGACAGTTTGTTGCTTCTCTCACATTTATTATCACGTTCTGATCACTGCTCAGTTTTACCTCCTGCTTTTTGCAGAGTCGTGCAAAAACCCAGAAATGTTTAAAGATAAGAGCACGTTAAAGTACACAGTAAAAGTACACACTAAAAGTACACACTAAAAGTACATGCTAAAAGTACACGCTAAAAGTACACGCTAAAAGTACACGTTAAAGTACACACTAAAAGTACACGTTAAAGTACACACTAAAAGAACACACTAAAAGTACACGTTAAAGTACACACTAAAAGTACACGTTAAAGTACACGCTAAAAGTACACGCTAAAAGTACACACTAGAAGTACACACTAAAAGTACACACTAAAAGTACACACTAAAAGTACACGTTAAAGTACACACTAAAAGTACACGCTAAAAGTACACACTAAAAGTACACGCTAAAAGTACACGTTAAAGTACACACTAAAAGTACACACTAAAAGTACACACTAAAAGTACACACTAAAAGTACACACTAAAAGTACACGCTAAAAGAACACACTAAAAGTACACGCTAAAAGTACACACTAAAAGTACACACTAAAAAAACACACTAAAAGTACACGTTAAAGTACACGCTAAAAGTACACGCTAAAAGTACACACTAAAAGTACATGCTAAAAGAACACGCTAAAAGTACACACTAAAAGTACACACTAAAAGTACACACTAAAAGTACACGTTAAAGTACACGCTAAAAGTACACGCTAAAAGTACACACTAAAAGTACACGCTAAAAGTACACGCTAAAAGTACACACTAAAAGTACACGCTAAAAGTACATGCTAAAAGAACACACTAAAAGTACACGCTAAAAGTACACGTTAAAGTACACACTAAAAGTACACGCTAAAAGTACACACTAAAAGTACACGCTAAAAGTACACGCTAAAAGTACACACTAAAAGTACACGCTAAAAGTACACGCTAAAAGTACACGCTAAAAGTACACACTAAAAGTACACACTAAAAGTACACACTAAAAGAACACACTAAAAGTACACACTAAAAGAACACACTAAAAGTACACGCTAAAAGTACACACTAAAAGTACACACTAAAAGTACACACTAAAAGAACACACTAAAAGTACACGCTAAAAGTACACACTAAAAGTACACACTAAAAGTACACACTAAAAGAACACACTAAAAGAACACACTAAAAGTACACGCTAAAAGTACACACTAAAAGTACACACTAAAAGTACACACTAAAAGTACACACTAAAAGAACACACTAAAAGTACACGCTAAAAGTACACACTAAAAGTACACACTAAAAGTACACACTAAAAGTACACACTAAAAGTACACACTAAAAGTACACGTTAAAAGTACACACTAAAAGTACACACTAAAAGTACACACTAAAAGTACACACTAAAAGTACACGTTAAAAGTACACACTAAAAGTACACACTAGAAGTACATGCTAAAAGAACACACTAAAAGTACACACTAAAAGTACACACTAAAAGTACACACTAAAAGTACATGCTAAAAGTACACGCTAAAAGTACACACTAAAAGTACACGCTAAAAGTACACGCTAAAAGTACACACTAAAAGAACACACTAAAAGTACACGCTAAAAGTACACACTAAAAGTACACACTAAAAGTACACGCTAAAAGTACACGCTAAAAGTACACACTAAAAGAACACACTAAAAGAACACGCTAAAAGTACACACTAAAAGTACACACTAAAAGTACACACTAAAAGTACACGCTAAAAGTACACGCTAAAAGTACACACTAGAAGAACACACTAAAAGTACACACTAGAAGTACACACTAGAAGTACATGCTAAAAGAACACACTAAAAGTACACGTTAAAGTACACACTAAAAGTACACGCTAAAAGTACACACTAAAAGTACACACTAAAAGAACACACTAAAAGTACACGCTAAAAGTACACACTAAAAGAACACACTAAAAGTACACACTAAAAGAACACACTAAAAGTACACACTAAAAGTACACACTAAAAGAACACACTAAAAGTACACACTAAAAGTACACACTAAAAGTACACACTAAAAGTACACGCTAAAAGTACACGCTAAAAGTACACACTAGAAGAACACACTAAAAGTACACACTAGAAGTACACACTAAAAGTACACACTAGAAGTACATGCTAAAAGAACACACTAAAAGTACACACTAAAAGAACACACTAAAAGTACACACTAAAAGAACACACTAAAAGTACACACTAAAAGTACACACTAAAAGAACACACTAAAAGTACACACTAAAAGTACACACTAAAAGTACACACTAAAAGTACACACTAAAAGTACACACTAAAAGTACACACTAAAAGAACACACTAAAAGTACACACTAAAAGTACACACTAAAAGTACACACTAAAAGTACACACTAAAAGTACACACTAAAAGTACACACTAAAAGTACACACTAAAAGAACACACTAAAAGTACACACTAAAAGTACACACTAAAAGTACACGTTAAAAGTACACACTAAAAGTACACACTAAAAGTACACACTAAAAGTACACACTAAAAGTACACGTTAAAAGTACACACTAAAAGTACACACTAAAAGTACACACTAAAAGTACACACTAAAACAAACTCCACAAAACTAGTGACATTAAAGGACCTGAGGCTGTGGAAAAGTCTGTGTTATTATAAAATCTGAATCAAAAGCAAAAGACTAAAGACTGAGACAGACTTTTCCACGTCCTATAATTACCACAGAAATAATAATGAATCATTTTAGAAACAAACTCACACAAATGAAACTGTCACAGCACAAAACAGCACAAAAACATCACATACAATTAACTCCATTTTGGGCGTTTTCGAGCGTTTTTCTTCTTCCTGTGGAGTCGACCCCAGTTTGACCTGTAAAAGAATCGTTAATTTCTTCAAAACTAAAGCAGCACAAACGAAGCACAAACGGTCGACAGTTTTTGTGTAGGTTTGAGTTTGACGAGGCCGAATTCACACAGTAACTTTACACACAAACAAAATCCAGGCTCCCAAAAAAGTGAAGGAGGAAAAGTGGAGTTTAAAGGCTTTTATTTGGATGGCCAAAGCCGACGTGGTCTTCATCAGAGCTGAGGGGAAAAGATGGGACGTGAAGAAAAACACACCGACCAACACACACACACACTACACACACACACACACACTATACACACACACACTATACACACGCACACACACACAGTCACACACACACACACACACACACGCACACACAGACACACACACACACACACACACCAGGCTCTGTGGGGGAAGTGTGTTCTTGCCGTCGTATTCCCGGTTTTCTCTCACCAGGCCCCGGCTCAGATCAGGCTGAGGCTTTTCCAGACGGGGCAGATGTGAGTTTCCCATCAGGCTTTGCTCTCGTGTCTGAAGTGGCCCAGATGTGGCAGGTTCTGGACACACAGACTTTATCCTCTTCACTTTGGCCGTTTCTTCACAACAAACAGTAAAACCTGAAATGACCCAGACACAGTCCCATAAAAATACAGAAGTACTGCGGCTCCATACAAATACACAGAGTACACACAGTTTAATGGGAGTGTGTACTGTACTCTGCAGTACTCCTGTACTCTGCAGTACTCCTGTACTCTGCAGTACTCTGCAGTACTTCTGTACTCTGCGGTACTTCTGTACTCTGCAGTACTTCTGTACTCTGCAGTACTTCTGTACTCTGCGGTACTCCTGTACTCTGCGGTACTCCTGTACTCTGCGGTACTTCTGTACTCTGCGGTACTCCTGTACTCTGCGGTACTCCTGTACTCTGCAGTACTTCTGTACTCTGCAGTACTCCTGTACTCTGCGGTACTCCTGTACTCTGCGGTACTCCTGTACTCTGCGGTACTCCTGTACTCTGCGGTACTTCTGTACTCTGCAGTACTCCTGTACTCTGCAGTACTCCTGTACTCTGCAGTACTCTGCAGTACTCCTGTACTCTGCAGTACTCTCCAGTACTTCTGTACTCTGCAGTACTCTGCAGTACTTCTGTACTCTGCAGTACTCCTGTACTCTGCGGTACTCCTGTACTCTGCAGTACTCCTGTACTCTGCAGTACTCTGCAGTACTTCTGTACTCTGCAGTACTCCTGTACTCTGCAGTACTCCTGTACTCTGCGGTACTCCTGTACTCTGCAGTACTTCTGTACTCTGCAGTACTTCTGTACTCTGCAGTACTCTGCAGTACTTCTGTACTCTGCACTACTCCTGTACTCTGCAGTACTCTGCAGTACTCCTGTACTCTGCAGTACTCTGCAGTACTTCTGTACTCTGCAGTACTCCTGTACTCTGCGGTACTCCTGTACTCTGCAGTACTCCTGTACTCTGCAGTACTTCTGTACTCTGCAGTACTTCTGTACTCTGCAGTACTCCTGTACTCTGCAGTACTCCTGTACTCTGCGGTACTCCTGTACTCTGCGGTACTCCTGTACTCTGCGGTACTCCTGTACTCTGCAGTACTCCTGTACTCTGCAGTACTTCTGTACTCTGCAGTACTTCTGTACTCTGCAGTACTCCTGTACTCTGCAGTACTCCTGTACTCTGCAGTACTTCACAGTACACAGTACACACATTAAACTGTACTGCAGGGCCACACCTGTCAGTCAGGTGCTCTGGGCTTGTTAGCGTACATAATGAGCTAATTGCAGTGTCCGGATCTGCAGAGTGAGCTGGAAAATAAAGGGCCCCCGGGGGCCGTCCTCAGCTGGGACCTGAGGCCCCTGAGCTGCTGATGGAAGAACAGGAGGTACACTCATGTTTACACAGGTCACAGAGAGCGCCGTGAGGGGCCGTGAGGGGCCCTCAGGACGGGGCCCAGATATTTACACTCTGAACAAAATACACGTTCTGACTTCATTTGCTGCAGTGACAGAAAACATTATTTTCAGCTGAACTGTGGGTAAAGGTGCACAACATTTCTGGACGGGGTTCAGCACCAGCTTTTCTCCATAGAGATGATAATAATAATAATAATAATAATAATAATAATAATAATAATAATAATAATAATAATAATAATAATAATAATAATAATAATAATAATACAAACTTACATACAGTAGGACCTTTTTTGGACACTCACAGACGCTTGTTGATGTTATTACTTTATCTGAGATCGAACTTTTCTGCAGTTACAGATGTTTGTTGCCCTTCCACAGACCTGACCCGTAACCTTAATGTTTAACCACATTCAGCCATTTACTGTTTTAAATGAGAAATAACTTGTCACTGATTGAACACTGCAGAGTTCTAAAGTTCTTCCTCACTTCCCTTATGCATTCAAACCATCTGAATTCTTCACCATGATGAGTTTAATAAAGGCTCCACAATCACACAGAACACAGGAGTCACTCTGACCTCAGGAGCCTCTTCTGCAACATCTGCACTGTCATGAAGGTCTGGCTCCAGGAAACACCTGTGATCCTTCAGCACACCTCTGTTCCTCTTTTCTTCTTGTTCTTCTGTTTCTTCTGTTCTTCTGTTCCTCTTTTCTTCTTGTTCTTCTGTTTCTTCTTGCTCTCCTGGTTCTTTTGTTCTTCTTTTTCTTCTGCTCTTCTTGTTCTTCTATTTCTTCTTGTTCTGTTCTCTTCCTTCTGTTCCTCTGTTCTTCTTGTTCTTCTGTTTCTTCTGTTCCACCTTTGTTCGTCTGTATCTTGTTCCTCTGTTCTTCTGTTTCTTCTTCTGTTCCTGTTCTTCTTGCTCTTCTGTTTCTTCTTGTTCTTCTGTTCCACCTTTGTTCGTCTGTATCTTGTTCCTCTGTTCTTCTGTTTCTTCTTCTGTTCCTGTTCTTCTTGCTCTTCTGTGTCTTCTTGTTCTTCTGTTTCTTCTGTTCTTCTGTTCCTCTTTTCTTCTTGTTCTTCTGTTTCTTCTGTTCTTCTGTTCCTCTTTTCTTCTTGTTCTTCTGTTTCTTCTGTTCTTCTGTTCCTCTTTTCTTCTTGTTTTTCTGTTTCTTCTGTTCCTCTTTTCTTCTTGTTCTTCTGTTTCTTCTTGCTCTCCTGGTTCTTTTGTTCTTCTTTTTCTTCTGTTCTTCTTGTTCTTCTATTTCTTCTTGTTCTGTTCTCTTCCTTCTGTTCCTCTGTTCTTCTTGTTCTTCTGTTTCTTCTTGTTCTTCTGTTCCACCTTTGTTCGTCTGTATCTTGTTCCTCTGTTCTTGTTCTTCAGTTCTTGTTCCTCTGTTCTTCTGTTTCTTCTTCTGTTCCTGTTCTTCTTGTTCTTCTGTTTCTTCTTGTTCCTCTTTTCTACTTGTTCTTCTGTCTTTCTTGTTCTTCTTCTTGTTGTGGTTCCGCCCTGTGCTCCTCTTGTTCTTCTTGTTCCTCTGTTCTTGTTCTTTTTGTTCCGCCCTGTGCTCCCCACTGTTTACTCGTCCCTCCTCTTGCATTTCTTGTACTTCTGTTCTTGTTCTTTTTGTTCGTGTTGTTGTTCTTCTATTCTTGCTCCTCTTTTCTTCTTGTTCTTCTTGTTCTTGTTGTGGTTCCGCCCTGTCCTCCCTGCTGTTTACTGTCCCTCATCTTGTTCTTCTTGTTCCTCTTTTCTTCTTCTTCTTCTTGTTCCTCTTTTCTTCTTGTTGTTCTTGTTGTGGTGCCGCCCTGTGCTCTCTGCTGTTTACTCATCCCTCCTCTTGTTCTTCTTATTCCTCTTTTCTTCTTCTTGTCCTTGTTGTTCTTCTTCTTGTTCTTCTTCTTGTTGTTCTTGTTGTTCTTCTTGTTGTTCTTCTTGTTGTTCTTGTTCTTCTTGTTGTTCTTCTTCTTGTTCTTGTTGTGGTTCCGCCCTGTGCTCTCCGATGTTTACTCATCCCTCCCCTTGTTCTTCTTGTTCCTCTTTTCTTCTTGTTGTTCTTGTTGTTCTTCTTGTTGTTCTTGTTGTTCTTCTTTTTGTTCTTGTTGTTCTTGTTGTTCTTCTTTTTGTTCTTGTTGTTCTTGTTCTTCTTGTTGTTCTTCTTGTTCTTCTTTTTGTTCTTGTTGTTCTAGTTGTTCTTGCTGTTCTTCTTGTTGTTCTTCTTGTTGTTCTTCTTGTTGTTCTTCTTCTTCTTGTTGTGGTTCCGCCCTGTGCTCTCCGCTGTTTACCCTCCCTCCTCTGCGTTCTCCTCCATTAGTCCCCTGGGAGCCCACAGACCCAGAGCTCGGGCCCCAACTGCCACCGTGCTCTGATCAGGATTATTATTATTAACACCGAGAGCCGTCCGCAGGGGCCCGTCCCACCGGGGCCCTTCCCAGGTCACGGAGCCAATCCCCACCGCGCTAATGAGAGCCGAGTGCAGCCGGGGCCCGTCCAGGGGCCCCAGGCAGCAGATAATCAGTGTCCTGTGACAATAGGAGGAAGCAGGTCCACACGGCCTCTGCTCGGTAAACACAGGGCCCCAGTGAGGGATTCTATTACAGGCTGAGGTCAGAACAGCTCATACACACAGCAGAAGTGTCTGGCCCAGAGGCACAAGGGCAGGAGGACTTGGGTTTTGGTAAAGAAAGTGCACGTGGCGCTTTTATTAGGCCGGTTATTTGGTTTGGTGGGTTAATTTCTGTGGTAAAACGTTGAAGAACAGAACAGAAGAGAAAATGAGACGTTCTAAATCTGAATCCCTCGACTTATGTCATCAAATCTAAAATACAGAAACAATTCACATGCAAGAAACAGGTCCATCAGATGATGTTATCTATACACTGTGTCATTTATAGGCTAGATTCGGGCCCTTGTCGTCATGTTTGGGAGGTAACATGTATGTCACACCTGCTGCCAGTGTCCAACATATAAATCTAGAGGCCTATTCATACTTCATAAGACATAAGCTCTTTGTTCTTGCACCCAGGGCTGCACCCAGCTCCTGTTCAGCAGTTCTTGCGGCGCTGATTGGTTATTTTTTTTAATGTGGGTGTGGTTTATCTGCTGGGGCCATCGGGCGTGGAGATACTGTGCCAGAAAGTGAGGAGCGGGTTGTGACGACCATAGTTTTGTGAGGAGTCACGTGGTTCAGAGGGACATATTCAAGGCGGGGCAATAGTTGTCAGAACACTGGGAAACACTGCTCATTATAAACCTTCTACAGTCGTTGGACTCCTTCATAAAACACAGGGAAACGTCCACCAAGATGAATCTTCTCCCGCTTCAAACACCATTTCCTCTTCTTCCTCCTTCAATAGTTCATAAAGTACAATTTCTGCCATTGTCACGATAGAGTGAGGCAGAGCGAGGAGGCGGTTTGGCAGCCGAATCTTTTTTGAAGTATGAAACGTCAGAGCCCAAACGAACTTTGTTCTTATCACCTCAAGATGAAGATGTTCTTATGTCTTCTGGAGTATGAATAGGCTTTAAATAACCAAACCAAATAACCAAAATAGATCAAAAATCTGTTTTGAAACCCACGGATATAACCTGACCCTCACCAGAGTCTAACCCTCTGAACTCAGTTTTACATAAACCGGGAACGACTCTGGCTAAAAATGAAAGTGTCACAACAGCAAAACAAGCAGAAAATGTTTTGTTAAATTCGGAGAAAAACACAGAGCTCTTAAAATTAACCTTAAAATAGGCCGAAGTACGTCTACTGACATGAAGGTTTTGCTCAGCACTGACTTCCACACAAACCACAACGCTGCGCTGTGATTGATCAAACCCATCATAAGTTTGGAGAACTCAAAAAAAATCTGCAAATTCATGTGTCCAGCAAAGATTCTACAGGCTCATCCTGAAATCCTGAGCATTTATGTTGTCAGCAAAAGGACCGACGACCCGGTCTCGACACATTAAGTTCATCATAAGGTTAATCAAACACTTTTACTCACAGTTGTTCTGTGGTGTGAGCGACTTGTGTTTCTTCTGTTTTATATTGTTTGGACCTACACACTGATATGAAATCTAAGGCACAATATGTTTATGAATCTCTGTTTTTAAAGAATTAAATTGCAGACTTTTCTGTTTTTCTCTCCCCTGACAGTTTTCCTCTCGTCGTGCTCTCCCTCCTCCTCTGCACACTCGACACCATATGGACGCACTATTAGGCTCAAAAGATTGAAAATGTTTACACGTTTACACTATTTACATTTGGAGTTGGAACTGTTATGTGTCGGCGGTCTCAGGGGGGCTCCCAGGGGCCTCCGCCGCTGAGACAGTTTCCAAAGCGGGGCGCCGTGCTGCGCTTCGCCCCGGGGGCTGATGCGGGCCCTCGGGGGAGCCATTAACCAGCTCACCGGGGGCCCGTCCAACTCATCCGGGGGCCCCAACCACTCACAACACTCCACAACACCTGTCACCCCGCCGCGCCTAATGAGAAACACAATTAGCAATTAACAGTGCGATCTGTCAGGGCTAATACTGCGCACACACACACACACACACACACACACACACACACACACACACACACACACACACACACACACACACACACACACACGCGCACACACACACACACAAGATTCATCTAAAAAAATCTAAATATCGAACAGAACATGGATTATTTTTTATTTTAACATATGTTGGGAAGGATTATCTCAATTATAATCATAAAAGTATCACGCGTAATAACACATCTGCCAATGGAAAACACTAACAGTCAAATTTAGACTCACATTTTTTGTTTTTTTCCCCTTTTTTTTTAGTTTATATCGAGGATCCGCTGCGAATTTTTCAAACTTCATCTTGTTTTCAGATTTATTCTCGACTTAACTCGTTCTGAGACGCTTCACTCTCGTCTAGAGGTTGTTTATTTGAAGAGAACTCGTCCAGTAAAATGATCTCGCTCCACAGACTGATCATTTCACTACTTTTAAGTCATTTTCTGATGGAGTTAAGTGTTTAGATCTTAAATTTTTGAGAAGAAAATGATGCAATTTTTGAGAAGAAAATGGTGCATATATAAAAAAAAAAGGCGGCACGGTGGCTGAGTGGCAACACTCAGGCCTCACAGCAAGAAGGTTGCGGGTTCGATCCCCGGGTCGCCCGGGCCTTTCTGTGTGGAGTTTGCATGTTCCTCCGTGTCTGGATGGGTTTCCTCCGGGTACTCCGGTTTCCCCCATCAACCCAAAACATGCAGCACCTGAACTAACATCAAGGACCATAATGTCCACCCTCCTGTGGACTCACCACCTGCAGAGGGGTTCATGGGGGGGTCAGGTGCTATAAGTATTGGGCAGCAAGCTGCCCCCGCGACCCAGCCGGATTAAGCGGGAGAAGATGGATGGATAAAAAAAAAAGATTTCAGGAGACTTCCTCATGAAGATCAGTGAGAGAAGAGAATGATTCCATATACCTTGCTTCATATATTCAGAATGAGTCTCCGGTTGTATCTAGACTTGTAAAAAGTGGTGGTTGAGCAAATTACTCAACATCTGGAAGCTGAAGACCTACTTCATCCTATGCAGTTCGGTTTTCGAACAAACCACTCAACAGAAACTGCCTGCTGCCTACTTACTGAGACAATACGATCAAATCTCGACAATGGAGGGGTTGTGGGAGCAATCTTTCTAGATCTTAGCAAGGCATTTGACACGGTTAGCCATCCGAAACTTCTGTCAAAATTAACTAAAGATAATTTGTCTGTGAACATCCTGGCCCGGCTCAAGTCACATTTGTCAGACCGCTCACAATGCGTCAGAATCAATAACTCGATATCTGGTATTGCTTCTTCCCAGATCGGACTGCCACAAGGCTCCAGTATCGGTCCACTTCTGTTCTCCCTATATATGAACGAGCTGCCATCTGTGTGCGAGGATGTAAATATCCAAATGTGTGCAGACGATACGGTCGTTTATACATGGGGGAAAGATACAGAACAAGTAGCTACAAAACTCATAGTGGCCATGGAGAAAGTAGCAAAATGGCTGCACGATTCATCCCTCACACTGAATGTAAAGAAAACAGTATGTATTTTTTTAATAATCTTTTCCAAATGTCACTGTAAACGGAGAAGTGATGCAGAACGTTCCAGAGTGTCGCTACTCTGGCATCACTTTAGATTCCACTCTCACCTTTAAAAAACATATTAAGCAAATGTGTCACAGTCTCAAATACAATATAAAAACCTTTAAGACTATCAGAAACTCATTAACAACAGCGGCAGCTCAGACGTTTTTTAATGCAATGATTATGTCACGTTTTTATTACTGTATAACATGTTGGTCTCAGGCTGGCAAAACTGTCCTGAGGCCACTAGAATCATTACACAAGCCATAAAAACTCTGGACAAGAAGCCACGACAGTACCACCACTGCCGTGTCTTACACAAATATAAACTACGAAACTTTGGGAATATATAAAGATTAGCATCAGTCAAAATGGTCTACAGAATTCTTAATAACACTGCACCGGCACCTCTTAAGCACTTTGTACAACTCACATCAACAGTGACTCCCAGAGCCACACGGACCTCCAGCAGGGGCCACTGTTTTACACCAAAACGAAAAACCTCATTTGCACAATCAGCATTTTCTTATAACGCAATAAAAGAGTGGAATATAATCTTCCAACTGAACTAAAAAATCTAACAAACTATTTACTATTTACAGTAGAAGTGAAAAAGTGGCTGTGGAACAGTCAGGCATGTGAACACTGAACAAAGCAGCTCCAGATGTTTCATTACATTCTATGGAAATATTACTGTAAATATATAATTGTTGATGTGAAACTGTAACTTTAGTATGTGTAAGATTCTTAACCTTTTACTGCTGAATGAAACAGGACTGAAATGTTGTATAATGGACAGCATGCGAGTGCGAATGTGTTAAAAATTTGAATCCAATGCTAAGGTATGAATGAGATGCCCTGTTTGTGAGAGTGTTTGTGTCAGACTGGTGCTATGAAATACTGCTCTCATTGTTTATCTTAAATTATGTATTATTTACTCCTGTAAATTAGGGACTGCAGACGGAAACTAGCTATCTAGCTATAATCTGGTGCAGAACATCTCTGTTTTTTTTTTAAACTTAATGTATCTGTACATTGTCCCTTCAAATAAAGACTAAACTAAACTAAGTAGTAAACATAAGGGAACTAAGGTTAAGCTCGTCAGTAAGCTTGAAAAACAGCCCCAGCTGCCATAAGTTAGACTTCCAATCTGCACTAATAGTCCATGACTTGACTTTTGACTTGAGTAGAATGACCAGATTTTCTAAATTCTAAACTGGGACACACCCGGGTTGAGATGTTTGGTATAAATAAAACTGTGAAAAGAGCGTGTGACATTGTGCATTCTTGTGTCAGGCATAAACTACTCATCTTCCGTTGCATTTTTTCATTTTATGGCCGTTTGCAAACACGTTTTTCTGTATTTTTCTGTAAAACAAATGATAATTCATGCACCTCTTTACTGTCGGCAGGGGTCAGATTAGTCAAGAATGGTGATAATCCTGGTTTAGACCTGATGTAGTCCTGGTTTAGTCCTGGTTTAGATCAAACTGGTCAAAAATAGGGACACCTGGGACATTTCTTGTATAAAACTGGGACAAATCAGTGATTTTATATAAATCTGCTGTGACAGGGGACGAGGGGCACACAGCTCAAAACTGGGACTGTCCTGGAGAAATATGTTGGTAAAAACCTCTGGTCACCCTGGATTTTAGAGGCTGTATTTCTAATGATTTCGAATAATGAACCGGTGACTTGACTTGACCTTCTTCAAGGCTTTAATCCTAAAATTAATCCTTTCTGATCTGAACGGTCTCTCCATAAACCCCAGAACCAATCCTGAGTCAGTGCTAGTGCAGCCTCTGCCGCTCAGGTAGGGAATTCTGGAGGTTCTGAGCTTCACATGAGGCCTGAGCATGAACTGAGAATGAGACAAATGCAGGACGTGTCTCTATCTGCAGATTAGTGCAGGCGACACACAGAACCACATGTGTAACAGCTCAGGAGAACAACTCAAATCAATGTCCAATCAGCTCAGAGTTATTTGTTTTTAGCCTCACACACACACACACACACACACACACACACACACGCACACACACTCACACACACACACTCACAGGGAGCCCGGCGCTGATGTAACCCTGTGAAACTGTTGCTGCAGTGACATGTTTAAGCGTCTCGTCTCATCCTCCTGTGGCTATTGACCACTCCTGCTCAGTGAGGGGTTTATTATCGGATTTCTGTTGGAAACTTTTCCTCTCCAAACACTTCGGCCGCACTCACTCTGACTGTGAGACTGAGCCAAACTCACCATGACTGGGACGTGCACCAAACCTGTGGCTCTGAAATGTGAATGCTTTAGCTTTAAAGTGTGAGGAAATAGTTCAGTATTTTTATGCACATATACAGTTGGTTGTTTTTTACTGCTCGTACACGCACACGTGGATATTTCCCACGTTAGACTGCATAAGTTACTTGGTAAACCATATTGACTGTTTCTGTTATTTCCTATAATATTCTTTAGAGTTAATGATCACAGGAGACTCTGGATGATCCAGGGAAAGTCCTGTTTATCTCATGGGAATTAAACCACCGCCAAATGACGTAACAGCCACAAGCAGCATTTTTCTTATCTCATTGTGTGTATAAACAGGGCCGCCCCCCATTAGGCAACATAGGCAAATGCTAAGGGCGCCGCCGCTCCACTAGGGGGCGTCGAGCGCAAAAATCGGCAATGGGGGATAAAATCCTCCACTGTCTAAAACATTGTCACTATGAACTGTTTGATTTCTTGTGAGTATCTGTACTCTGGCAGTATTTTTTTTTTTTTTTTTTTTGCAATCCAAGGGGCGCCACCTGAAATCTTGCCTAGGGTGTCAAAATGGTTAGGGCCGGGCCTGTGTATAAATATCTCTGAGCGAGGGTCAGCGGGAGTCAGAGCACCTGCTGTAAGTCCTGAATTAACATCATAAGGGAAAGAACCGGCTCAGGCCTCTGATCAGAGCAGCTTCATCTCTGTATCAGAAGTTCGGGGAATAAACTTTGGCCTGAATGGAAATGAACAGCTCCTGGTGGTTATTCTCCTGCTCCACAAGTGCTAACGCTTTAGTGAAGAAAATAAGTCCAGCAGCAGAAACATCTGAGTGACGTGAGTCCTGCAGTGATTCTCCTCTGTGAGTTCAGCGGGAAGGGGAGCGAGGTCAACTGGAGACAAGGCTTCAGTCTTTGCTGAAAGCGAGGGTGTTTTTTTCTGTGTTTGAGTGGAGTTTATAGGCTCTATTCACGCTCACCAGAAGACGATGGAAACGTGTGGATTCAGCAGCAGCGTCTTCACAACCTGCTGGAGTTTTCCACAGGGACGAGAGTCTGATCGTGTCTTCAGAGCTGCTGGACGGAACTGTTGATCTGCTGAACATAACGGGACGCTACAATCACATCTGCTTTTCTTTTTTTTTTATCATGAAATTAGACAAATTATAATGCACAAATGAAAAGGCAATTTATAAAAGGAAAAAAAAAGAAAGAATAGAATGACATCTCCATGAAGAAAACCAGGACATTTTCTCAGTTTTTCCAGATTTTCATCAGAGTTCCCCTCCCCTAACAAAGGAGGTCGTCATCCGCACATTTCCAAACGTTTTCCGGTTGTGCAACATAAGCGTGAATAGAGCTCGTTCACTGTCGTCTGATGAGTAAAATCATCACACCTGACAGAGCTGGGGATAAGTGCACTGTGGGTAAAGTCAAACATATGTTTTAAGCGCTTTGTGTTACAATTTTTGTATGAAAAACACACTATAAATAAAGTTTGATTGATTAATTAATACATATTTTTGCTGTCTGGCACCAAGGATCGTGTGTTCATTAGAGACTGAGGACGGGACAGTGTGTTTGCTGATGTCTATGTTAGATCATGTTTCCATGTTTTTGAGTTGGAAATAAAATTGAATTGAAGTGAATATAACAAGAATCAATATCTCAGTATTGATAAATCCAGGTTTACATTTCCTCCTTTTGTTGAAGCTGAGGATTTTACTATTTTAAAGTCCAGATATGAGTTAAAGAGGCATAAAACTCCCTCCTGAAGCTTTATTCCACCCCTGAGGAAAATCTGAACAATCCTCCAGAGTGGGTGGTGCTCGGTGGGTTGAGGGGAGCAGGTTAGGGGCCACAACAATTCAAGACGGCGCAGACCTGTGCTCTCTGGACTCTGACACAGAGTGGACGCCATTTCCCTCACACGGCGGTGCCAGGCCGGGGCTGAGAGGAGCTCCTCACGCCCGTAGACGCCAGAGTCTGCACCCGTCACCTCATAACCTACATCTGACTCACCGGGGCCGTTAGTCCAACCCGGAAACTCAAATATTCTGACCGTAGTTGATCCTAAAGAGGCCGATATAGACACGACGTTGACCCAAAACAAGAAAAATGTGATTAAAAATACCATAAAATCACACACAACATACATCATACACATAACATGCATCAAATTCTCAATTTTGATGAAGTCAGGTTTACATTTCTACATTTTGGTGAAGCTAAAAAATGTCATTAGTTTAAAGTTCAGATACGAGTTAAGGAGCCATTAAGCCCCCTCCCAAAGCTTTACTCTGCCCCTAAGAAAAATCAGAAAAACCCTCCAGAGTGGGCCGTGCTTGGATCCTAAAGAGGCCGTTATAAACCCAAAACAACAAACATGCATGAAAGTGCCAAAATAACGCCAGGGATCAGTATACGTTTCTATTTTAGACGCATTTACACAGAGAATCAGGAGAAAAAAGTGATTAAAAACACCACAAATCACACACAACAAACAACATACACATAACATGCATCAAATTCTCAATATTGATGAAGTCTGGTTTACATTTCCTCATTTTACTGAAGCTAAAAATGTCTCTAGTTTAAAGATCAGATACGAGTTAAAGTGGCTAAACGCGCTCTTTAGGAAATGAATGTCACAGCAGCACGGAAACCCAACCCAGTGTGTGTGTGTGTGTGTGTGTGTGTGTGTGAGTCCGTGCGTGCGTGTGTTGTCGCTGTAGTAACCGTGTGTGTGTGTGTGCGTGCGTGCGTGCGTGTGTGTGTGTGAGTGTGTGTGCGTGTGTTGTCGCTGTAGTAACCGTGTGTGTGTGTGCGTGCGTGTGTGCGTGTGTCCGTGCGTGCGTGCGTGCGTGTGTGTTGTCGCTGTAGTAACCGTGTGTGAGTGTGTGTGTGTGCGCGCGTGCGTGTGTGTGTGTTGTCGCTGTAGTAACCGTGAGTGTGTGTGTGTGTGTGCGCGTGTGTGTGTGTGTGTTGTCGCTGTAGTAACCGTGAGTGTGTGCGTGGTCACGGGGGAGTCGACGTGTCCAATCAGACGCCAGCGCCGCACACGGAGCCATATGTCCGTCCCTGATCAGACTCAGGACTCGATGCCTCTAATGAAGATGAAACTGCAGCAGGAGCGACTCCGGCTTTGGAACGGCAAACGCACTCAGACATTTACAGCGGGAGGGTTACAGACACACTCACAATCCCAGTTTTGGGCCATAAAATATAATTAATACAAATAAAATACAGTTATAGTTAAAGGGTCCATATGACACTGTTTTCTGATCTGTTCTAATGTAGTTTTGAGTTGCGTTTTGTTTCATTCGCTCATGTTTTAACACACAAACCCTGCACATTTACTCTTGAGTTCTTCTCTCAACACTCTCTTCCACCTTGTGATGTCATGCGGTGATACAGGAAGTGCTCCACTGTGTTTTTAAACTCCACACACCTCCACTACAATCACTCGGATGATTCTGACCCGGGAATTGCCGATCTCTACTGAGTTAAAGGTAAAAAGGAGCGGTTAACATAGTGTGAACCAGACGTCCAAAACTATCGATTGACTATTGATTTGTCACAGTTTCATACAAGAAATGTTCCAGTGTCCCTATTTTTAATCAGTTTGATCCCTGCCGACAGTAAAGAGAGGCATACATTGTCATTTGCTGAGGTAAAATTCCGAAAAAAAATCACCAAAAAAACAAAGAAAATGTGACTACACTGACAAATGTTCATCATGAATGGGCCAAGTGCATGAGAATATTATTATTCTTTATTTCAGACACAAATATTATTCAGTCCATAGTTTAAAAGGATGATGGATACGAAAAAACACACACACAAAGGACCCAAATTAGTCCATAAAGTTCATTAAAAAGTGTGGAGTTTGTCCTCAGAGCAGAGGTGAAACGCTCTGAGCTCATTTGAGGATTGGTCGGAGTCTTTATGATGGAGTTTTCAGAGTCCTCCAGGCGCTGCATAAACGAGCACGTTAAATGTCTGAGCAGCATTTGTTTTGGTAAATTACAGAAAAACTGCTTCAAAATGACCAAAACACACAGAAAATATGACCATCCTGACTACATGTTGGTCATGAATGGGCCCTTTTTATTATTATTTATTATTATTCTTTATTTCAAACACAAATATTATTCGGTCCATAGTTTAAAGAACAATTGGATACAAAAACATACAAAGGACCCAAATTAGTCCATAAAGTTCATTAAAAGTGTGCAGTTTGTGCCTGGTGCGTCCTCAGAGCAGAGGCTGGACGGCCTGAGCTCATTTGAGGATTGGTCAGAATAATTATGATGGAGTTTTCCATCCATTACACCTCCAGGCGCTGCATGAATGTGAACATGAAATGTCTGAGCAGCGTCTCACATGTACAGGAGATGTGAATTTTCCTTAATTACGCACTCATTTCACCATTTTATTAATAGACTTGGACAAACTTTATCAAACTTTATTGATTCACAAGGAAAATTACTTGCACACAGGAGCTCACACATCACCACGTAATTTAATCACAGAGTAAAAGAAATAAGTCGTGATAATGAACTCTAAATAAATCGCAAAAAAGAGCAAGAGACGGGTGTGAAATGAGGCATAATTATAATATTACCCTATAATATTATCACACTAGGTTAGCGTGACCAGACGTCCCTGTTTCCCCGGGACAGTCCCAGTTTTGAGCCCTGTGTCCCCCTGTCCCTGCAGATTTATCCAAAACCACTGATTTGTCCCAGTTTTATACAAGAAATATCCCATTTTTGCCCAATCTGATCCCTGCCAACAGTAAAGAAATGCATAAAGTGTCATTTGTTTTGGTAAAATACAGAAAAGCTGCTTAAAAACGACCAAAACACAAAGAAAACGTGACTATACTGACTCATGTCAGTGACGAATGGGCCCAGTGCCGAACAATTTTCCTTAATTTCACAATTCTATTATTACCAACCACCTCAAACCAGGAATGTCCCAGTTTTGATTTTAAGTTTACTTGACAATGACCCCTTCATGACATCACAAGGTGGAACAGAGCATTCTGGAGCTTTGGAGATGTAGACAGACTAATAATAAAGAGTTACTCAAACACTCGTGGGAAAAAAATGAATAAATAAAACACAACTGCAGCTCTGTTTTTGAGGAGGGAACAACAAGTTTAGTGTAATCTAGGACTTTTAAGTATCATCTCATTGGTTTATGGCTCCTCCGTCTCATATTTCGACACCGACACTTCCCAAACACATCTCCGTCTTTCTCTCGTTCTTTCTTCAAACCAAAAATCTGTCACTTTTGTCGTTCGGGGGGAAACTGAAGGGCCCCAAACATGATCTTCTGTGACGCGTGAAGCTCTTCTGAGGTCTGTGTGAAGTGAGGAAGTCTGCGCTCGCTTCCTCATGTCGTTGCGTCGGCTCGGAGCTCCTCAGATCCATCACCGGAGCTGGAGTTTCCTCATCATCCTTCCCGCCCTGACGCCGCATCCATCCAGGGGGCGCTAATCGACAGCGTTTAACAGTAACACGCGCAGGAAATGGGACGTTCGTTTACGCTCCGGTCTGAGCTTCTGCGGCTTCGTCTGCTCCTCTGAGGCAGGTTAAAGTTTCTGCTAAAGGGTTTTTCTGCCTGCTTGTCTCCACGAAGATGTCACTGCTTTGTCTAGAATGTTCCACAGTGCAGATTAAACTGATCGATCACGAGGGAGACAACAACAGATCTGTGGAGAATCGTCCCCTTTTCACAGAAGGAATTATTGTGTTTTTGAGCAACAGAAACACACACAATCAATAAATGCTCGATGGAAATGTAGATACTGGACCCTCTACCAGAAAAAGTTGCACAGTGCAGCTTTTCCCTGCAAAACCTCAGGGCAGTTTTAATACATTTGTCCTCGCTGGGATTTTACTCTTAATTTTGCGATTAAAACTGCCCCTTTTACCCCCTAACGAAGTGTTCCACATCCGACCAAGCGAGGAGATTCAAGCGGGAAATTATTTACAATGTTCAGACAGTGACACCGAACAATAAATGACTTTTCCTCACGTTTCCAACTTCGTTCACTTCTCCGTTCCTTTACTTTTCACATTCTTCTTCTTCAACCTTTCCCGTTCACTTCCCGTTTGATCCTCCTCGCCCGGTCCGTCGGAAAATAGAGTCCCGCGCTCACTTCTGTTGTGGCTTTTTGTTGTGTTGTGTTGTTTGTATTTGTCGTGAGCCCCCACGGCTTTCGCGTAAAATGGACTCCAGCGGGATTTGCATTTGAAGGATTTCTGTCTGAGCAGCAGCAGTGAGTTGTACTTCCTGATAGAAGCTCGGCAGCGGCGACTGATACAAGAGAAAATAGTCCCTGAACATGCGACAGTTCAGGCGACGCAAGGTTAGTTTTATTTCAGACCTGATTCTGTGGACACAGACGTTCACAGGGACAGTCTGGAGTTCTAATAGTTTTCCCTCGGGTCTGTGGAGTGGATCAGACTGTTTTTAGTGGCAGGACGACTGTGGCCATTGACCTGCACTAGCCCAGCACCAGCACCTCTGCAAATACAAGGACTGGAGGGAAGATTTAAGCAAGTGTCTCCACACGTCTCCAACACTCTGGATCAGCAGGAAATGAGGAACGATGAACAAAGCTCAGATCTGTCCCTTTAAAGTACTGGGGAGCCTGTTCGTGGATGCGCTGGTGGGTGAGGAGTGGGATCAGGAGCCAGTGAAGGGATTTCAGGACGGGAATGATAGAATCTACTTTGCACACCCTCATCAGGATCCTGGCAGTGCTGTTCTTTCACACCTACCTACTCCTCTACACAGCAGCAGAACCCTCAGCCTCCTCTTCTTCTCTTTCGTCATCGCGTCTCCTCAGAAGCTCTTCAGATCCACCTCTTGTGTTGGAGTTCTCCCGTAAACCCCGAGCCCTCAGTGTTTCCTCCTCCTCCTCCGGCCTGACGCAGCATCAATCCAAACGCCTAATGAACGGCGTTTAAATGTAAAGAGCGCTGCAAACGAGCTGCTTCATCCGAGCTTTTAGCGTGGCAGTGACGGAGAGCCCGACCGCACATCACTCTGAGCGGGAAGAGGAGAAACGAGAGGCGCCTCCTCCTGTCTGCAGCTCTGGAGGTTCTACTCGTCTGTCCAGCTCACAGTGTCCACGTTTACATGAGGCCTTTTAATTCAGAATTCACTGTTCTGAAATAAATAGTTCAAAATTAAAATATTCTCCTTGGAGTAAGGTTAAGGTATTAAGTTGCCATGGTTGTCGTTGGCTGCTCTTGTGGCCGACTAGCTAGCAAACTGAGCACTTTTTTTTTTACTTTTTACATTTTTATCTTAAATTTTATCATCTAAGAAGTGCAGCTTGCGCAGTTCAAAGGGCAGAAATTAAAGTGGAACTAAAGTCCGTTTCTAGAGGTGGTGGAATTCTGTCAGAAGCCAGAAAACGGCACAGATCAGTGTTTCCTCGGTGGAGATCTCACTGTGGCAGTGAGTCTGTCAAGGCAACAAACTAGTGTAGTGATGGGGGCAAGTTCTGAACTTCCACGTAAAACACCAATTTGCTTCACACTGAAGAAGCTTAACTCCACTTTAACCCATCTGACACCTGTATGTGACTGCACACAGTGGTATGTGCTGTATGTGACTGAGTATGACTGTATATCACTGCATGGAGCTGTATGTGACTGTATGTCAGAATGATTTTAGAGTGTAAATAATAACCTTCTTTTTATTCTATTGTGTTTTACTTCCTGCAGGTTGACACTTTACACCTGTCCAGGGACTACAGATGAAAAACAGCCCTCGGGCTAATTCTGGCATATTTACATGGAAATGTGTATTCAGGTGCATTGTCCCTGAAGTAAATAAATAAATAAATAAAAGAGCCACGAGTCCGGCTCAGAGTCACTCAGAGCTCGTGTGGATCTTCAGTGTGGAGTGACAGCAGCGCTTCATTTTCTCTCAGCGCAAGACGTCCAAGAGAGAGAATAAAGAATAACAGAAGAGGAACGAGTGTGAACCATACACACTGTTACTGTGTGTGTGTGTGTGTGTGTGTGTGTGTATAGTGTGTGTGTGTGTGTTGGTTGGTGTGTTTTTCTTCACGCCCCATCTTTTCCCCTCAGCTCTGATGAAGACCACGTCGGCTTTGGCCATTGAAATAAAAGCCTTTAAACTCCACTTTTCCTCCTTTACTTTTTTGTGGAGCCTGGATTTTGTTTGTGTGTAAAGTTACTGTGTGAATTCGGCCTCGTCAAACTCAAACCTACACAAAAACTGTCGACCGTTTGTGCTTCGTTTGTGCTGCTTTAGTTTTGAAGAAATTAACGATTCTTTTACAGGTCAAACTGGGGTCGGCTCCACAGGAAGAAGAAAAACGCTCGAAAACGCCCAAAATGGAGTTAATTGTATGTGATGTTTTTGTGCTGTTTTGTGCTGTGACAGTTTCATTTGTGTGAGTTTGTTTCTAAAATGATTCATTATTATTTCTGTGGTAATTATAGGACGTCATTTCTGCTCAGCTGAAATGAGAAGAGAAACGACCTGAGGCTGAGGAAAAGTCTGTCTCAGTCTTTAGTCTTTTGCTTTTGATTCAGATTTTATAATAACACAGACTTTTCCTCAGCCTCAGGTCCTTTAATGTCACTAGTTTTGTGGAGTTTGTTTTAGTGTGTACTTTTAGTGTGTACTTTTAGTGTGTACTTTTAGTGTGTACTTTTCGCGTGTTCTTTTAGTGTGTACTTTTAGTGTGTACTTTTAGTGTGTACTTTTAGTGTGTACTTTTAGTGTGTTCTTTTAGCGTGTACTTTTAGTGTGTACTTTTAGTGTGTACTTTTAGTGTGTTCTTTTAGCGTGTACTTTTAGCGTGTACTTTTAGCGTGTACTTTTAGTGTGTACTTTTAGTGTGTTCTTTTAGCGTGTCTTGCCCAAGGACACACTGACAGCATTCATCGCTGCCGTGAGGTTGCCGTCATTGCGCTCTGCTCGTTTTTTTCCTCAGTGGAGCTGGAACGTTGCCTGTAGTCTTATCCTTGGAGGGCAGAAACTGGTTAAACTGCCGAACTCTGGTCACGGCAGAATTCAGCAGTTAGCGGAGCTCTGTGACGGGATTACCGTCAAAAGATCCACCAAGCTGGCCGCTAGCTTTAGCCTCGGCTAACACCCATTGTACACCTAGCTAACGGAGAAAACTTCTGACGGATAAAAACATCCTCTAACTCAACATCAGAACTCGAGGAGTATCTCACGAGACTTAGATCGCAAAGAGTAAGTGAACAACAATGCCTCCTAAATCAAGTAAAACATTGCCTGAGGAAGATGCTGTTGTGACCATGAGTACACTGGCACAGTTGCTGGATCAGCAGAAGGAATTCTACAAAGACATGCTACAACAGCAACAAGAAAACTTTAAGAGTTTTATTCAAATCATCATGGATGGAAACGTGAAGAGACTGGATGGTGTTATTAGAGATGTCCAGGATCTTAAAACAAGCCTACAGTTCACCCAAGGCATCATGGAGGATATGAAATCTGGATATAAAGATATTGAGGCTAAAATCAAAGCATGTGAAAACCACACTGCAAAGCTAAAGCAGGAGATGGATGACTTATTTCATAAACTGGATTACATTGAAAATCAGTCCAGGAGATCTAATCTTCTAATTGATGGGATTGCAGAGGAAAAAGGAGAAACTACAAATGGATTAGAAATCAAGATTCAACAAATGCTTTCTGAGAACCTGGGTCTCAATGGCTCAAACATTGAGATTGAGAGGGCACACCGTCTGGGCCAGTTTCACGAAGGAAGAAAGCCCAGGAAAATTGTTGTGAAGTTCTTGAAATTTAAAGACCGCCAACGTATTCTTTCTTCTGCCAAAAAGTTAAAGGGCACAAGCATCTACATCAATGAAGACTTTTCAGATCTGGTGCTGCAGAGGAGAAGGGAGTTGCTGCCCCAGCTGAAAGCAGCTAGAGAAAAAGGAGAACGAGCCAGTTTAAGGTATGATAAACTTATTATCTGGCCTGCAAATGGACAATGGCAAAAGTCAGATTAAATACTTATGTGGACTTTATATTTTAAATTTTGTTTTTATTTGTTTTTACTTTTGTAATATGGCATTTCTACCTTTAACTCTCCAGCAAAAAGGTCTTGTTTTAGCTCACTTAAACATATGTAGTCTTAGAAACAAGATTAATGAAATTACACAAATTTGCTCTATGGGAAATATTCATGTCTTAGCTTTATCTGAAACACACCTTGACAGCACTTTTGAGAACTCACAACTAACTGTTGATGGGTATAGATTATATAGAAAAGATAGGAACCAAAATGGTGGAGGAGTTGCATTTTATATAAAGGAAAATATTGTTGCAACCCTGAAATTAGATTTAATGTGCAGGGACATTGAAGTTATATGGTTACAGATTAATCTTCCATTTAGCAAACCAATTTTGGTTGGCTGCTGTTACAGGCCACCCAGCTCCAATGTAGAATATTTAGAAAAAATATGTGACAACATGGACATGGTTTCAACTCAAAATAAGGATATATTTCTTCTTGGGGATTTTAATATAGATTGGTTTTCAAAAAAATGTTCCATGCTTAAAAAGATGATTACAGTGGCTAATGCGTGTAATCTCAAACAGGTTATGACACAACCCACAAGAATTGCTCTTGACAGTGCATCTAAATCAACATGTATTGATCACATTTACACAAATGTTCCTGAATTATGCTCACAGTCAGTTTCTATTGGAGTAGGATGCAGCGATCATAACTTGTTAGTTATAATAAAAAGAACAAAAATGCCTAAATCGGGAGGAAGGATCATTTATCGCAGATCTTATACAAAATTTAATCCTGACCTGTTTGTTGATGATGTGAAACATTTAAATTGGTCTGCAGTTCTTGAGGAAGAGGATGTAAATGCTTCTCTGAAACTTTTTATGGATACCTTTGGTAAAATTGTTGAGAAACATGCTCCTCTACGAAAAAGGACCATAAAAAGCAGAAGTGCTCCATGGCTAGATGAGGAACTAGTATCGCTCATGAGACAAAGGGACAATGCTAAAGAAGCAGCCTTCAAATCCAAATGTGATGAAGATAGAGCACAATATCGCAGGTTGAGGAATAAAGTTACAAAATTAAATTATATAAAAAATAAAAAATATTATGGACAAAAAATTCTCAGTTCTTTGAATGACAGCAAGCAATTATGGAAAATATTGGATGAATTAATGTGCAAAAAGCCAAAGAATTGGAATTTATATGTGGAGAGTGATGGTAATATTGTCCGTAAACCATATGATATTGCCAATCACTTGAATAACTTTTTCATAAGCAAAGTTGAACAACTGAGATCTTGGATGGTAGTTAACGATAGGGTTTCTCCTTGCAACAATGTTCAGTATATTATGAAAAGTAAAAACTGTTCGTTGGTATTTAATACTGTTAGTGAGGACAATGTTAAGAAATTACTTCTGTCTCTATCTGCTGACAAAACACCTGGCCTTGATCATCTTGATGGCAAAATTTTCAAAATAGTTGCAAATATTCTGAGCGAGCCAATATGTCATATATTTAACAGATCATTGCTCAGTGGAGTGTTTCCTGAACAATGGAAACAATCTAAAATTATACCATTAACCAAAGATGAAAAGAGAGGATTCACTGCGTCAAATTGTAGACCAATTCATATTCTCCCCATTTTGAGCAAAATATTTGAAAAGTTACTATTTAATCAAATACTACAATATTTCACTTTAAATGATTTGCTTACAGGTGCCCAACATGCCTACAGACCAGGCCATTCAACCAGTACCGCATTAGTGCATATGGTCGACCAGTGGTTAACATATATGAATGATAAGAAACTTGTTGGTGCTGTATTTCTAGATTTAACAGCCGCATTTGATATAATTGATATAATATTCTGTTGTTGAAGCTGAAATATTATGGGTTTTCATCATTGTCCCTTTCATTGATAAGTACTTACCTTAGTGGGAGAACTCAGCAAGTATTTTTTAATGGTAGTTTTTCTGAAAGTAAACCTTTATCATGTGGTAATCCACAGGGCAGCTGTTTGGGTCCTCTTTTATTTTCAGTGTTTGTAAATGATCTGTCCTACAGTGTTAGAAATGCAGAGGTTGTTCTGTACGCAGATGATGCAACTTTGTTCTGTGCATCTCCTTCAATCACTGATCTCAGTCTGAACCTACAAAACCAACTCAATACAATTATCAACTGGGTGAAGCTGAATAAATTGGCTCTAAATATTTCAAAAACTAAATGCATAGTTTTTGGAACGAAATATTTGTTAAACGCATCTTGTAACTTAAATTTGATTATTGATACAAGTTTGGTAGAGCAGGGGACAAAAACGAAGCTCTCGGGCGTTAAATTGGATAGTCAACTCTCATGGACTGATCAGATAAATGATATTGTATCAAAGATGGGCAGAGGCATTGCTCTGTCTCGGAGGTGTGCACCATATTGTCCACCCTCGGTCTTGAGAACAGTTGTCCAGTCTCTGGTCTTGTCACACCTGGAGTATTGCCCTGTCGTCTGGTCCAGTGCTGCCCAGGGGCACTTAAGAAAACTGCAGCTTGCCCAAAACAGAGCTGCCAGGGTCGCCCTGGGCTGCTCGTATAGATCTAGTGTAAATGAGATGCACACCACCTTATGTTGGTTGAAGGTGCAGGAAAAATTAAATTTGAGTCTTCTGTGTTACATGCATAATGCTATTTTTAAAAGTAATCCCACATTTTTTGTAGAAAAACTAAAGTACAGTGGGTATTGTCATCATCATGTAACTAGGCAGGTCAGCTCTGGTGATTTGGTTGTATCCTTCTCAAAGTCAAACTGCATGAGGCGAACAGTGCTGTTTAGATCTTCAGCAGCCTGGAACCAGCTGTCAGCGAGGACAAGGCAAATAAGTCATAAATATTTGTTCAAAAAGACGTTAAAACAAATGTATATGACTTGTATGTAGTGAGCATAGCTTGTCTGAACCTATACTTGTTGGAGTTGTATTGTATTGTTGGACTGAAAACACTGTATTTTGTAATATCAGTCTGATGTATATAATTATTATGTCAACTGATTTTAATGCCAATGGACCCCAGGAAGACTAGCAACCACTTGTGGAAGCTAATGGGGTTCCAAATAAATAAAAAAATAAATAAATAACGTGCTCTTATCTTTAAACATTTCTCGGTTTTTGCACGATTCTGCAAAAAGCAGGAGGTAAAAGTGAGCAGGAAGTGATGCTCAGGCTGAGGCTGAGGCTGTTGCGCACAGACCAGTGATCAGAACGTGATAATAAATGTGAGAGAAGCAACAAACTGTCAGATAAGAGTCCGAATAATATTACTCACGTAGAAGTGCAGGAAGTCGTGGGCCACGAAATGACTCAAGTAAAAGTTCAATTTGGAAAAATAAAAGAGTAAAAAGTATTGAAACTTTCCCTGGGGCTGTTATAAAAATAGAGGTTTTATTTCTGTATTTCTATTTAATATTGTTGGGTCGAATACAAAATATTATCAGCTCCTCAGACAAACAGTTTGGTTATAAATCCAAACATAGCACAGATTTGCTGTAAAAGAAATAATTAGAGATTCTAAAAATAAAGAAATCATGGGTTCTAAAGTGTTTTCCTGATGCATCTGAAGTGTTTGTGTCAGTGGGACCAGTTTGATAAAAGCAGTGAGACGCTGCCTCTGAGCCTCCTGCTGATGCAGCTGAAATGGAGCCTGTGTCAGACCTGTTCACTGTCACTGAAGGAGGAATTCTGTCTCATTTGGTTTTGTTTGTGTCTGGATGATTTGTCACCAGAGTTAAATGCAGAACAGGCTGTTGGGTCGACCCACGTGAAGCCCCTGATGTCTGCAGATGATCTTCTGGTGTTCAGCCCGAGCAGGTCTGCAGGAGCCTCTGAATGTTCCCAGGATGATGTGGTGTTTGATATTAAATATGACGCCAGCAAAAGTATAATAATGTCTGTAGAACTAAGGATGATAAATGTGTAAAGTTTCCTCAGTTTGTATTGTGCTGATGCTCTGAACAAACTGTAAGTGAAGCAAACACAGAGATTTAGAACATTTTATGTCAGATGATCTCAGATGATGAGGACGTCTGCAGACGGTGTCTCATGACGTATGCACAGGCTCACAGGCTCACGCGCAGGTTTGGAGCGTGTACAGTGGAGTGAAAAAGACTTTTTAAAGCCTAATGTGGAGCATTATATACGACACACCTGTGGTCAAACTCCCAAAGGGCGACACACAGACTCACTGTGGCCTAACGACGCCTGAGGATTCGACTGAAAAGGCCCAGACGGGAAAGTGCAGCTCTGTTTGTGTCCGAGACCATCAGAACTTTAGGGCAAATCTGCAGATTCACCTGTCGCCTCAACAACTGTGAGAACTGTTTTATCATGAGCCCGACTCAAACTCAGCACCACGAGGTACAGGTCTGATCTGTGGAGACACGAGGAGACACGAGGTACAGGTCTGATCTGTGGAGACACGAGGAGACACGAGGTACAGGTCTGATCTGTGGAGACACGAGGAGACACGAGGTACAGGTCTGATCTGTGGAGACACGAGGTACAGGTCTGATCTGTGGAGACACGAGGAGACACGAGGTACAGGTCTGATCTGTGGAGACACGAGGGGACACGAGGTACAGGTCTGATCTGTGGAGACACGAGGAGACACGAGGTACAGGTCTGATCTGTGGAGACACGAGGAGACACGAGGTACAGGTCTGATCTGTGGAGACACGAGGTACAGGTCTGATCTGTGGAGACACGAGGAGACACGAGGTACAGGTCTGATCTGTGGAGACACGAGCACCAGTGTGTTGAGTGTGTTTGTTTTGTTGTGTGTCTGTTTTAACTCTGGCCCAAGAGTCTGGAATAAAAGTTCAATAATAATAATAATAATAATAATAATAATAATAATAATAATAACAATAATAATAATAATATGTTTTATTTATTCAGAGTCTCAGAGTCTTTCTGCACACCCAATGTCGCCTTAAAACAACATAAACATGAAGTAGGATTAAAACACAGTTAAAATGATGATGATGTTACTTTTCCTTTTACCGGCGGCTCGGTGGCTGAGGGGCCCTCACGCCCAGGGCAGCTGTGGCTACAACAGGAGTTTACACCACCGGGTCTGGAGTGAGTGAAGAATGGTGTAAATAAAGCTCTGTGAAGCGTCTCTGGGGACACGAGTCTGTGAAAAACACTGTATAAATAAAGTTACTTGTACATATACACTTATAATGATGCTATTATTATTGTTTGTACTGTCAGGGGCCCCTACAGGCCGCAGGGCCCAACGTTTTATCAACGGTCTCACGAGTCAGCTTATGCCCCCTGCATGAACAGCAGTGCCCCAGCGCCCCCTGCTGAAGGTCATGCATATTTCTTCTTGCTCACATGTGGAGGTCAACATTGAGTCCATGGGCAAAGCGACCCCGACGTGACGGCGAATGACGCGCTCGAAAACGTTTACGATTCTACAACTTGAAGCATAGAATAGAGCAAAGACATGTCACTCACTCCTCATCACAGGGACATAAAAGTCTGGTGCTCATAAAGTTCAATTAGAAAAAAAATCAGCCAATATGCAGAATTTTATTTTATACAACAGGTTTCTGCTCACCTTTTATTTGGGTCGTATACGACTTCAGAGCACGAGGATCAACATGGAGACTCTACAGAGAGAATCTGTGAGTCTGTGAGAGTCTGAGTCTGAGTCTGTGAGTCTGTGAGAGTTTGAGTCTGTGAGTCTGTGAGTCTGAGTCTGTGAGTCTGTGAGAGTCTGAGTCTGTGAGTCTGTGAGAGTTTGAGTCTGTGAGTCTGTGAGAGTCTGTGAGTCTGAGTCTGTGAGTCTGTGAGAGTCTGTGAGAGTCTGTGAGTCTGAGTCTGTGAGTCTGAGAGTCTGTGAGTCTGTGAGTCTGAGTCTGTGAGAGTCTGAGAGTCTGTGAGTCTGAGTCTGTGAGAGTCTGAGAGTCTGTGAGTCTGAGTCTGTGAGTCTGTGAGTCTGAGTCTGTGAGAGTCTGAGAGTCTGTGAGTCTGAGTCTGTGAGTCTGAGAGTCTGTGAGTCTGAGTCTGTGAGTCTGAGAGTCTGTGAGTCTGTGAGTTTGAGATCGTTGATCAGAGGTTTTTTTCTGACAGTCTGAGGGTCTGAGAGTCTCACCACAGATTTACTATTGTCCAGTTTAAATGTTTTTCTTTAGCAGTTTTACCCTGGAATCTGCAGAGATTCTGCAGTTTGTATCATAAAACAGAGCAGCAGCATCCAAGTATATGTATGTGTGTGTGTGTGTGTGTGTGTGTGTGTGTGTGTGTTAATGTGTGTATATGTTTATGTGTGTGTGTGTGTGTTTGTGTGTATATGTGTGTGTGTGTGTGTTTATATGTGTGCGTGTGTATGTGTGTGTTTGTGTGTGTGTATATGTGTGTATGTGTGTGTGTGTTTGTGTGTGTATGTGTGTGTGTTTGTGTGTGTATGTGTGTGTGTGTGTATATGTGTGTATGTGTGTGTGTTTGTGTGTGTATGTGTGTGTGTGTGTATATGTGTGTATGTGTGTGTTTGTGTGTGTGTATATGTGTGTATGTGTGTGTGTTTGTGTGTATATGTGTATATGTGTGTATGTGTGTGTGTGTGTGTGTGTGTATGTGTATATGTGTGTATGTGTGTGTGTTTGTGTGTGTGTGTTTGTGTGTGTCTGTGTGTGTATGTGTATATGTGTGTATGTGTATATGTGTGTATGTGTGTGTGTGTGTATGTGTATATGTGTGTATGTGTATGTGTGTGTGTTTGTGTGTGTCTGTGTGTGTGTATATGTGTGTATGTGTGTGTGTTTATGTGTGTGTATCTGTGTGTGTGCATCATCCAAGGTGACTGAGAGGAACATTTGGCACTTTAAGCGTAGCAGCATTAAGTATGAAATGAGTCCATGAGATTATTGTTCACAGTTGTAGTTTGTATTTAGTCTGTGGATGAAACCTTCCACACTGCCTGTTCCCATGACCCTGTGCCTCTTTAGTGTTCTGTTACGGTTTAGAGTTGTAAATTGGGTAAATGGTGACGTGATGACTGATGCAGCTCACTGATGCTGTGACGCCGTTTGCTGCTTTTTTTGTGCGTCTTATGGAGGTCACTTTGTTCTGTAGGACCCAGAGTGTGGATCCTTCCCATCAGCCGCTGTGAAGACAACTGCTGCTTCCATCACGTTCCCAAAAGTTGTCTCTGGTTTTATGACTATCTTCCTTTTGGGTGGATTCGGCCTTATCCTATAGAAGTACCTCATGCTGCGTAATGCAGCCTGAGCCTAAGGGTATCTACCCAAAATCAGGGGACTCTTCAGTGCTTGCTTTTACGTTTTCACTATTCTGGATTAAGGATTCTCCAAAGTGTCCAGTGGTATGGAAATTTATATCCAAATGTAAAGAGGAACTTCTGTTTTTGGGTGAAGGAAATAGGTTCCATTTCGGGCCTTCATCTGATGGTAACAGTTTGTGATCAAACAAAGAAAGATGCCTCCAAAGAGCACAAAATCAGAAGAGGATCTTATTACTTCCTCTCAAGTAAGAGATCTCCTTGACCATCAAATGTCTTTATTCAAGGAACTACTGCAAAACCAGGAAAGTACCTACAAAGGTTTTGTTCAAATCATCATGGATTCCTTCAATAAAAGATTGGATGGACTTATTAAAGATGTCTGTGACTTAAAGGCGAGCCTTCAATATTCCCAAAAGGATATTGATGACTTAAGATCATTGTCTGATAATTTATCACTTAAGTGTAAGGAAACTATAAGAGACATCAATGATCTTGGCTCCTCATTCAACAACATGGCTGGTAAAGTGGATTACATTGAGAATCAGTCTCGGCGAAATAACCTGCTGTTTGATGGTATACCAGAGTCTGATCATGAGAAATGGTCTGAGTCTGAAGATAAGATAAGGAAGATCATTTCAGACAAACTAAAACTGGATATTAAGCACATTGAATTGGAGCGTGTGCATCGCTCTGGAAAATCACCAGGACAAGGAGCCAGACCAATAGTGGTGAAATTTTTGAGGTACAAGGATCGTTTGGCGGTGATGGATAAGGCAAAACACCTAAAAGGAACAAATATTTATATTAATGAGGACTTTTCTGAATCTATTCGACAAAAATGCAAAGAGTTGATTCCAGCAATGAAAGAGGCAAAGCAAAGGGGTGACATCGCCTTTCTCAGATACAACAAACTCATCACTCATCCACCTTCTAGGCCACCACAGGTCTGATCAGTATTCTTTATGAAATGTTCTGTTTTTATATGTTTTTTTAAATGTTTTTTTTAATGTTTTTTATGTTAGTAGTATACACATATAATGAGCAGGTCTGACATATGTCCATTATGTTCAAACAAAAAATTAGGGGTCGCATGCGATGTCTGTTCACTTTGCAAAAATATAAATGATACACTGTTAGTTCATCCATTTGAATTAGACAGAGATGCTCCTCATGGACAGGATTTTGATCCAGATATAAACTTTTTTACTAATGCAGATTTTCATAATGACTGTGAATATTATGACGAACTCAAATTCAATAAGTTAATGAATGAGTCTTCTAGTCTGGATAAAACATTTTCAGTATTACATTTAAATGTTCGTAGTCGACCCAAAAATCATGAGAAGCTGGTTCACTTTTTATCATCTCTAAATCACGAATTTTCTGTAATTGCATTATCAGACACTTGGCTAACTGAGGAATCCAAAGAGCTTAGTTTATATGAATTGCCATCTTATAGCTCCACCCATTTTGTCAGGCAGTCAAGGCCTGGAGGAGGAGTTTCAATTTTTATCCATAGGAATTTAGAATTCACCATTAGACATGATCTTGTCGTGCCATTTAGTGAAACAGAAATTGAATCAGTCTTTATAGAAATACTAGCTAATAATAAGACAAAAAATATTATCATTGGTAATATTTATAGACCCCCAAACAATGATATTGCATGTTTTAATCAGTGTCTGTCAAGTGCCTTGGATTTAACAAATAAGGAAAACAAAATATGTCATATTCTTGGTGACTTCAATATAAATTTATTTAATAATGATACACACCATGCAACTAATGAATTTCTTAATTGTATACATGAAAATTATTTTTTTTCCTAGAATTACCAAACCTACAAGAATCACAAAAAAACTCTGCAACACTGATAGATAACATTTTATTAAATTACTTAAATTATGAAACTAAATCTGGAGTGTTATTTACTGATATTTCTGATCATTTCCCAATATTTCACATGGTTCAGCTTAGTAAAAATTATAAGACCAATATAAAACCCAATTTAACTTTTCAAAGTTTTAATACAAAGAATAAAATCAAATTTAAACATTTACTGGAGACTGTCTTTTGAAAAGGTTTTTACTGAAAAAGATGCTAATTCAGCTCACCAGGTATTTATGCAGCTGTTTTTAGTGGCTTTTGAGAAGTCTTTTCCAATTGTTAAATGTTATAAGAAAGAGTCAAGAAAATTTAATAAACCATGGTTTTCTAGTGGCCTAAGAAAATCTTCTCAGGTCAAAAACAAATTGTATAGGAAGTATTTAGGTTCACCTTCACCCTTAAATTTAGCAATATACAAACCATATAGAAATAAATACATTTATCTCCTTAGGGTGGCAAAGAAAAAATATTTTAGTGATCGTTTTACTAAATCCATCAATGATATCAAAGGTACTTGGAAAACAATAAATCAACTTCTTCAAAAGAGAAGAGGTCCTGTAAAATATCCCACGACATTTTCCGAAGGAACCAATATTTTTTGTGACCCTTTTGATATTGTATGTAGGTTTAATGATTTTTTTTCAAATATTGGCACCTGTCTGGCAAAGAAAATTGATTCAACAATTAACAATCCGTTAGATTACATAAAAGGTTCATTCTTATCATTCAATCATTTTGAACCACCTAATTCTACTGAAGTGAAGGAAATCATAGCAGGTTTAAAAACATCTGCTCCTGGTCATGATGGAATATGTGCCAATATTGTCAAAGATGTTGAACCTGCAATCAATGGTCCGCTTACTTTTATTTTTTCTTTGTCCTTAAAAACTGGCATTATACCATGTGACTTAAAGATTGCGAAAGTTATTCCGCTGTATAAAAATGGTGATCAATCATCATTCTCAAATTATCGTCCTATATCAGTCTTGCCATGTTTTTCAAAAATTTTAGAAAAACTTGTATACAAAAGACTGCTGGAGCAGCAGCATCACAGAGAGGGACAAGAGGAGACTGGACAAAGTCATCAGGAAGTCCAGCTCTGTCCTGGGCTGTGCCTTGGACTCGGTGCAGGAGGTGGGGGACAGAAGGGTCCTGGCCAGATTCACTTCTATGCTGGACCTGGAGTTTCACCCTCTTCAGGGCCCTGTCTGCTCTGCAGAGCAGCTTCAGTGACAGACTGATCCACCCTCGCTGTGTGAAGGTTCCGCAGGTCTTTCCTTCCTGCTGCTGTCAGACTTTACAATGAACACTGCTAACTCTGCTGCCTGTGCAATACTGGGACCCTGTGCAATAATGTAAGATAGTAATTTATTGTATATATAGTTTTTAGATTGCAATTTATTGTATATATTGTCTTAAGATAGCAATTTATATGATACATAGTTTTATAATCCTTATCTTTATAGATCCTTATAGTGTTTGTCTATTTTTAACTTAACTGTACTTCTATTGCTGCTACTGTTTCTTGCTGTTCTCTTTACTGTGCGTTGCAACACTGAAATTTCCCCATTGTGGGACAAATAAAGGATATCTTATCTTATCTTATCTTCATCAACACCTGATTACAAATAGTATCTTATATAATTATCAGTATGGATTTCGCAAAAATCATTCTTCATATATGGCACTAATTGAACTTTTGGATAGAATTCATTTAGCTTTAGACAATAACGAATTTGCAGTTGGCGTGTTTTTAGACCTGTCTAAAGCATTTGATATGGTTAACCACAGTATTCTTCTTTCAAAACTACATAAATATGGACTCACAGATAATGTGTATATTTGGTTTTCCAACTATCTAACTAATCGTAAACAATATGTTTCAATTAACAATATTGATTCAAAAATGAACTTTATAAAATATGGTGTTCCTCAAGGGTCAATCTTGGGACCACTGTTATTCCTTATTTATATAAATGATTTTCCTTCTGTCTCTACAGCTACTTTTCCATTGCTGTTTGCTGACGATACAAGCCTCTTTAGTTCAAATAAAGATATTACCATTCTAATTGACAAGTTAAATTACGACCTTCATAACTACTCAGAATGGTTCAAAGCAAATAAATTGTTACTAAATGTAAAAACGTCAAGTTTTATGCTATTTGCCGGTAATAAAAAATATAGTCATTTTGTGAAAATTTATATAAATCATGAATCAATATCAAGAGTCTCAAAAACATGCTTTTTAGGGGTATGGATTGATGATAAATTGGGTTGGAAAGAACATATTGAACATGTTTGTAAAAAGATTACAAAATCTATTGGAATAATAAGTAAGATCAGGCATATGGTACATCAGAAGTGTCTCTTAACATTATATTACAGTTTGATTTATCCTTATTTAACATATTGTAATATTGCTTGGGGTCGTACCTTCAGTACTTACCTTCATAAAATTTTCATTCTTCAGAAAAAATTTATAAGAATTACAACAAATTCCAAACCCAATGCCTCAAGTGCACCTTTGTTTTTTGAGTTAAAGCTCTTAAATATTGTTGATATTAACCCCCTACTAACCTGTACATTTGTTTTTAGGGCGCTTTATGATTCTAATTGGCCTTCCTATATCAAGAACTATTTTAATTATAATTGTCAGTTCCACCATTATCGAAGTCGACAGGCTGTTAATCTGCACTTACCTTTATACAAGAGAAGCCGCGAGCAGTTTTCTATCCGGTTTCATGGATCCAAATCAGGGAATTCCCATATAGATCTTTTAGAAAGCGCTATTTCGTTATCGTCGTACAAAGTCAAATTAAAAAATAAGCTGAGGGCTCAATATTTGCTCAGATAAACTTAAATATATATATACATATATCTCTGTCAAAAATCATTAATGTAAACACATAAAAGTGTAACATATAAACATAAAAACAAGTATTAAGTTAAATAGTTTCTATGACCGTAATTTTGTTTAATATTTTTGAGGGAGTGGTGTCTTCAAAAGCCTTTTTGGCTTCTACCACTCCCTGCACATCTGTCGTTCATAATAATTGTATTGTGTCTTGTCTATTTATTTATTTATTTTCATATTGTAATTGTATATGTTTTTATATATTTCTTTTAATGTTAATTTTAAATATGTGCGAAATAAATAAATAAATAAATAAATGCCTCCTTGCCGGGTACAGAACCTCTGTGTCTGTCACTGTGTGGGCAGCTTAGGGAGAGACGGACCTCCGAGGGACAGTGATTTCTGTAACTGTTGTTCTGTAAACCCTGATTCAAGACTTTCCACTTTTTATTGTTTGCAGTCCAAAAATCCACAACAGCCTCTTATATTTACAGGAAGTCGTGAGTGAAACTGTAAACTCAAAGTTGCTGTTCATGCGCTGCTTTTCTTTGTGCAGTTCTGTCAAACAGGGTTTGGCGTTAGAAGGACTTTTACTTCAGCCTAAACCTTTTGGGTCCTGATCCACGGGGCTGGAGTCTCTGTTTTTGTAGTGCTGCAAAAGGACTGAATAAAGTCCTCCTGCTCCTGAAGAGGGAGTATGATCTGTCCTCCATGTTCTCACTGTTCCTCATCAGAAACACGCCTGAGGAGGTTGGACACGTCGTCCCTGCACGTTTGAGGACATTACCCTCCACAGTCTCGCTCCTGATTGGCTCGTTGGTTGCCATGACGCCCTGGACCAGTGTGAGACAGAACGATAACGGAGGACGAGCTGCTCTGGAAAGTTTTACACCTGATTTCACATTTTCGTCTTTACGAGAAAAACCACAAACGATCAAGAGATAAGAACGTGTTCAAAAACAGGATGCTCAAAGATCAGACTCAGACCTGGTTTAGTCCTGGGTTAGTCCTGGTTCAGTCCTGGTTCAGTTCTGCTTCAGTCCTGGTTCAGACCCGGTTCAGACCTGGTTCAGACCCGGTTCAGACCTGGTTCAGACCCGGTTCAGACCTGGTTCAGTCCTGGTTCAGACCTGGTTCAGACCCAGTTCAGTCCTGGTTCAGTCCTGCTTCAGTCCTGGTTCAGTCCTGGTTCAGTCCTGCTTCAGTCCTGCTTCAGTCCTGGTTCAGTCCTGGTTCAGACCTGGTTCAGACCCAGTTCAGTCCTGGTTCAGTCCTGCTTCAGTCCTGGTTCAGTCCTGGTTCAGTCCTGGTTCAGTCCTGGTTGAGTCCTGCTTCAGTCCTGGTTCAGTCCTGGTTCAGTCCTGGTTCAGACCCGGTTCAGACCCGGTTCTCGGACATGTTCCTCGGGGTGCTGCTCCTGTTCCTCCGGCGTTGGGGTGAGTTCTGACTCTTCTTCTTTATTTGATGTAAAAAATGGCCGTATATAAAACAAACACAATCTGCTGTTTTGAGGTGGTTTTATTTAAATCCTGATCTCTTGTGTCAGTCTTAAGACAATTATTGATCCAAATCCAAATCCACTTTGTTTCTGTAGCACATTTTACAAACAGAGCAGTTTCCAAAGTGCTGCACAGAGATAAAACATAAAGAAGCTCAAATTTGGCCGTAT
>CM068347.1:4094999-4099999 GCA_034769755.1 Odontamblyopus lacepedii
GCCAGTCGCTGTGCTGGGACTGTGCAGGTGAAACACAGAGGAGAGTGGAGACGGGGGGTGGTGCGCTTTATAAGCTGGGACCAGTTGGACACAGCTGGTATGTGCAGAGACCTGGACTGTGGCTCTGCTGTTTATGGAGAACACAGAGATGATTTTCCACAGAGTTGTGTGTGGTGGGTCTTCTCTGACTGTGTGAAGAAGTCTTCAGTGAGAGGATGTGTCTATGGTTCATCCTCCTCTTCCTGGGGTCTGGAGGTGGTGTGTTCAGGTAAAACTCTGATTTACATTTTGTGTCACATATTTTTACCAGTTGCTCCAGAGGAGTGTAACAAACAAACAAACAAACAAACAAACAAACAAACAAACACACCCACACACACACACACACACACACACACACCTGCATTTGTGACCTTGTAAGGACTCTGGGTAGGGCCATCCATTGTGGGGACCCTGCTTTCCTGTCATTCTAGAGGGAAAACAGTTACACCTACAGGTTCAGACAAAAATCTGTTTTAACACAGGCACTTGAAACTAAGGATACACACATCATGAAAACCAAACCAATTTTTGGCAGCATGTTAGGACCTTTGTGCCCGCCCCCCCAAGGCGGGGCCAACTCGTGTGTGTGAACCATGTTAGGACCTTTGTGCCCGCCCCCCCAAGGCGGGGCCAACTCGTGTGTGTGAACCAAGTTAGGACCAACATGGGCTGTGAGTATTAGCCATCCTACCGTTTTACCATGTGAATGCCCCTTCCACCCAACAGCTCCTGTGCCTGTAGACGCTGTAATAGCCCAGACCCGCCTCTAGGCGTTTGGACAGATCTACTCTGTGCCGCTCTGGTATATGTGCTTATCCCGGACATAGAAACACCTCCTAACCTCTGTCTGTGAAAAGTGTCATAGAAATACATCTTATACTTTAAAAGGTAGTTTTCTGACCATGGAACTGTGAATTTCACTACTTCCAATAAATATACTCTACTGTTGTCTTTTTAAAGTAGATTTATTGTTTCACAACAACAGAACTTGTTTAAAAAAATAAAATGTGACTGCAAAGTCACTCTGTCTTGGTGTTTTTGTATTTAGCATTTAGAACACAGAACAGCCAAAGAGCTAAAATGCCAAACATACTGACAAACAAAAACAGAAAGCAGATTTTAACAAGTGTTTCTGGTAAGAGATCCATCTTGTTTCTCACAAAGTACTTAACTGCCCTCCCGTCCCTGTCCCCCAGAGCATCAGGGCAGCTTCTGATGCTCTCCTCACACTCCTCCTTTCCAGGGGTTGTGCCCAGTTTGATGTGCCTTAGGATAAGAAGAAAGGATTAATTTTAATATTACTTACAACAAGGAGACAAATGTAGGAAGCCATGCAATAAAACAAATGAAAACATGCAGTAACACGACAGTAACAACGAGCAGGAACAAACAGTACAGTGTCAACAATCAGCAAGAACAAGAAAAAGGGAAGGATAAAACAAGACAAAGTATAAATACAACAGAAGCAGCAACGAGATGGAACCCATGTAGTAAGAGGACAACATCTAACATCAGAGACACTATATACAATAGTATGCCACAAACAGCAATGAGAAACAGCAGCCACAAGGAAGAAAGTATCACAATGACAATAAAGAACAGTGCTATAATAATGCTGGGCTTCAGAAACATCACAGCATTCTATGGGCCAATGCTAAAGAAGGCAGACGGGGGCAGCTAAAATAAAAATTGTAAAGATGCAAAATTATGATGTAATACATTGAGTTCTTGGGTTTAGTCAATAATAGAAAATACCAAGTTCAACATTTGTGCATTTACCTTTTGGATATTTCATGGTAAAGTGCAGTGTAACTAACAGGGAGGACAGGCCCCTGCCTCCATCTGCAGGTCTGACATCATCACCTTCTAGAATCTGAAAACCTCCAATAAAAAGCAGAATCAGCACAAGTGAGTCAATACCTTCCCAACTTTGACTCCACAGCAGTT
The DNA here is from genome assembly GCA_034769755.1 of Odontamblyopus lacepedii. Classification (NCBI taxonomy): domain Eukaryota; kingdom Metazoa; phylum Chordata; class Actinopteri; order Gobiiformes; family Gobiidae; genus Odontamblyopus; species Odontamblyopus lacepedii. Next base: position 4,096,989 of record CM068347.1, read on the forward strand.
ACTTCCTGCTCGCTCCATTTTCTTTTGGCCTCAGCCGCCCGGCCTGGAAGAGACATTCAGACACAACATGACGCTCTCTTATTTAAATCCTCTAAACTGCCTCTGTTTTTTTTACAGTACAATACAATCTATGTGGGCAGTCCCTGAGTGGAAGAGCACCAGGGGAACAGAGCATTTTTATTCAGCTCAGACGTTTTGGTGCTGGACCTTCATCAGATTGTTTCAGTGGAACAGGAAAACAAACTGAACACAGCTTTTTTAAGTCAGGTTAACTTGACTGGACTGATGAAGTCGTACTCCTGAGTGACATCATCATTCACACGGGTTTGTGCTTTGGCCGAGCGCTGTACGTGTGCGTGACCAAACCAGAAAACTGTGAATCAGCAGTAGCATTGGTCCCATCAAGTCAAACTTTTGCTTTTGTTTCTAACTTTTTCTAACCTCACAAAGGTCCATGATTAAAAGCTCTGAAGTGAATACATTTTGCCTGCAGAATGGACACTGTTCTTATCTCCTATTGTGTCTTGGCCAAAATACCTGTGCTGTCTGAGGCCACAGATGAAGCTCTGCAAACTGACGATGGTTTTGGGCTGGAGCAGCCCTGCAGTCCCACTGACTAGAGCAGGGCTGGTGACCAAGTTTGCCACAAAGAGCCAAAACTTTTAACTGTGAGAGTGAAAGAGCCACAACACACACTGCCCTGCCAAGACACACACACACACACAAACACACACACAGACACACACACACTGCCCTGCCAAGACAGACACACACACACAAACACACACACAGACACACACACACCACACACTGCCCTGCCAAGACACACACACACACACACACACACCACACACTGCCCTGTCAAGACACACACACACACACCACACACAGACACACACACACCACACACTGCCCTGCCAAGACACACACACACACACCACACACAGACACACACACACCACACACTGCCCTGCCAAGACACACACACACACACAAACACACACACAGACACACACACACCACACACTGCCCTGCCAAGACACACACACACACACACACACACACACACACACACACCACACACTGCCCTGCCAAGACACACACACACACACACACACACACACACACACAGACACACACACACCACACACTGCCCTACCAAGACACACACACACACACAAACACACACACACACACACACACACCACACACTGCCCTGCCAAGACACACACACACACACACACACACACACACACACACACACACACCACACACTGCCCTGCCAAGACACACACACACACACCACACACAGACACACACACACACCACACACTGCCCTGCCAAGACACACACAAACACACACACAGACACACACACACCACACACTGCCCTGCCAAGACACACACACACACACACACACACACACCACACACTGCCCTGCCAAGACAGACACACACACACACACAGACACACACACACACAGACACACAGACACATACACACACACACAGACACACACACACAGACACACACACACACACAGACACACACACAGACACACACACACACACACACACACAGACACACACACACACACTGCCCTGCCAAGACACACACACACACACACACACACAAACACACACACAGACACACACACACCACACACTGCCCTGCCAAGACAGACACACACACACACAGACACACAGACACATACACACACACACAGACACACACACACAGACACACACACACACACACACACACACACACACACACACACACACACACACACACACAGACACACACACACACACACACACACACACACACACACACACACACACACAGACACACACACAGACACACACACACATACACAAACACATAGACACACACACACACACACACACAGACACACACACACAGACACACATACAGACACACACACACACACAAACACACACAGACAGACACACACACACACACACAGACACACACAGACAGACACAGACACACACACACAGACACACACACACACACACAGACAGACACACAGACAGACACACAGACACACACACAGACACACACACACAGACACACACACACACAGACACGCAGACACACACACAGACACACACACACAGACACACACACAGACACACAGACACACACACAGAGACACACACAGACACACACACACAGACACACGCAGACACACACACACACAGACACACAGACACACACACAGAGACACACACACACAGACACACACATAGACACACACAGACACACACACACAGACAGACACAGACACACACAAACACACACACACAGACACACACACAGACACGCACAGACACACACAGACACACACACAGACACACACACTCACACACACGCACACAGACACACACACGCATAGACACACGCACACACAGACACACACACACAGACACACACACACACACAGGCACACACACACAGACACACACACACAAACACACACACAGACACACACAGACACACAGACACCACGCAGACATGCACACAGACAGACACACACACATACACAGACACACACACACACAGACACACACACAGACACACACACAGAGACACACAGACAGAGACACACACAGACACACACAGACACACACACACAGACAGACACACACACACCTCTGTGTCACACACACATAAATCTGCACTACAGCAGTGATGTCACACATGTGTGCGTCCTATCGGCTCAAAGTGCTAATATCTCGTGTGTGTCCACAGACTCTGTGCGTCTGGTCTCGGGGTCCGGTCTGGTCTCGGGGTCCGGTCTGGTCTCAGGTTCCGGTCTGGTCTCAGGGTCCGGTCTGGTCTCGGGGTCCGGTCTGGTCTCGGGGTCCGGTCTGTGCTCAGGATCAGTGCAGATCTGGAACGGGTCCTGGACCGGGGTCTGTGACGGGGACTTGGGCCAGCGGGGGGCAGAGGTGCTGTGCAGGGAGCTGGGCTGTGGGGCTCCT
>CM068347.1:4102499-4107499 GCA_034769755.1 Odontamblyopus lacepedii
GGCGGGGCTTCACTCTGTCTCTTGTCTGTTCAGAGCCGCTCAGGCTGGTGGGAGGGGCCAGTCGCTGTGCTGGGACTGTGCAGGTGAAACACAGAGGAGAGTGGAGACGGGTGGAGGTGGTGGAGCGCTATAGACACTGGGACCAGTTGGACACAGCTGGTGTGTGCAGAGACCTGGACTGTGGCTCTGCTGTTTATGGAGAACAAAGAGATGATTTTCCACAGAGTTCTGTGTGGAGGGTCTCACCTGACTGTGTGAAGAAGTCTTCAGTGAGAGGATGTGTCTCTGGTTCATCCTCCTCTTCCTCGGGTCTGGAGGTGGTGTGTTCAGGTAAAACTCTGATTTACATTTTTGTGTCTCTCAGATGATTTTTCTAGTTGCTCCAGAGGAGTGTAACACACACACACACACACACCTCTGTACCACATATACACACACACACACACACACACTTCTGTATCAATTTTTTTTTTTTTCAATTCAATTTATTTTGTAGCGCCCAATATCGCAACAACAGTAGCCTCTAAGGGCGTTCCAAGATATGGATGAGCAAAACATACACACAGACATATCAAAACAGGAAAAAACAACATTCATGTAAAGCAGCAAATGAAACATTGTCCAGTCATCCCCTGTCCTTAGACCCTCCTTCTCAGCAAGGAAAAACTCCCAAAAACCCAGGGTCCTGGGAAAAAGAAGAAACCTCGGGGAGAACTACAGTGAAGGAGGGATCCACTCCCATGGACGGACAGGTTATAGATGTCCAGGCCCGTGGGCCAGTTCGGTATGGCCACAGCTACCCAGGTGGAGGAGGAGCCGGGCGAGGAGGGGAGGCCGGGCGAGGAGGAGGAGCCGGGCGAGGAGGAGGAGACCGGGCGAGGAGGAGGAGCCGGGCGAGGAGGAGGAGCCAGGCGAGGAGGAGGAGAGAGGTCCAGCTGCCATCAGGCGTCTGAAAGAGTTCCACTCCACAGGGGGAGTGAGACAGGGGACAACATGTGAATAGCAATGAACAAACTACAGATGAGAACATAGTAAGTGATGCTGACGAGAAAATAGGAGGAAACAGAGGACAGTGCTCAGGTTGCCACACTTCCCCCAGCTTGTTATCTCCTGCGGCAGCTTATCTTAGTGACATCAACTAAGTAACCTGGTCATAAGCTATTCCGAAGAGGAAGGTTTTAAGCCTGGTCTTAAATAAAGAGACTGTGGAGCCTGTTTAACACCAACAGGGAGTTGATTCCATAACACAGGAGCTTGGTAACTGAAGGCTCTCCCCCCACTGTACTTTTAGACACTCTAGGAACCACTAATAATCCTGCATTCTGAGAGCGAAGTGCTCTATTTGGCTGATAGGGGACAATGGCATCCTGAAGATATGATGGGGCCATATTGTTTAAGGCTTTGTATGTCAGGAGGAGAACTTTGAATTTAATTCTAAACTCGACAGGAAGCCAGTGCAGTGATTTTAACACAGGACTGATGTGATCACGTCTTTTAGTTCCTGTTAGGACTCTGGCCGCTGCATTTTGGACCAACTGGAAGCTTCTTAAAGTACCTTTAGTGCAGGCGGCGAGCAGAGAATTACAGTAATCTAGTCTGGATGTAACAAATGCATGGATAAGTTTTTCAGCATTATTTTTAGGCAAAATATTTCTGATTTTAGTTATGTTTCGCAGGTGAAAATATGCAGTTTTACAAGCTTGGTTTATATGAGCTGTGAATGAGAGATTTTGGTCAAATACGACTCCAAGGTTTTTTACAGTAGAGCTAGAGGCTATACTCACATTGTCAAGTGAGATTATCTGGTCGGACAGAGAATCTCTCTGACCTTTAGGACCGACAACAATGACCTCTGTTTTTTCAGGATTTAAGAGCAGGTAATTCAGGGTCATCCAGGTTTTGATGTCCTTCACACAGGCACTGAGCTTATCGATTTGATCTGATTAGGTTTCATTGAGAAGTACAGCTGAGTGTCATCAGCATAGCAGTGGAAATTAATGTATGGGTCCTATCACACACACACACACACATCTGTACCACACACACAGACACACACACAGACACACACACACACACCTCTGTGTCACACACACATAAATCTGCACTACAGCAGTGATGTCACACACGTGTGCGTATTATCGGCTCAAAGTGCTGATGTCTCGTGTGTGTCCGCAGACTCTGTGCGTCTGGTCTCGGGGTCCGGTCTGGTCTCGGGGTCCGGTCTGGTCTCAGGGTCCGGTCTGGTCTCGAGGTCCGGTCTGGTCTCGGGGTCCGGTCTGGTCTCGGGGTCCGGTCTGTGCTCAGGATCAGTGCAGATCTGGAACGGGTCCTGGACCGGGGTCTGTGACGGGGACTTGGGCCAGCGGGGGGCAGAGGTGCTGTGCAGGGAGCTGGGCTGTGGGGCTCCTTCTCTCCTCCAGGGGGCGCTCTCTCCTCTGGGGCAGACGTTCCACTGTGAGGGCCATGAGTCTGAACTGATGGACTGTCCCCGCTCCGAACCAAGGACCTGCTCCTCTGGAGCCGCTGTCACCCTCACCTGCACAGGTAAATGGGCGGGGCTTCAGTGCACAGGTAAAGGGGCGGGGCTTCACTCTGTCTCTTGTCTGTTCAGAGCCGCTCAGGCTGGTGGGAGGGGCCAGTCGCTGTGCTGGGACTGTGCAGGTGAAACTCAGAGGAGAGTGGAGACGGGTGGAGGTGGTGGAGCGCTATAGACACTGGGACCAGTTGGACACAGCTGGTGTGTGCAGAGACCTGGACTGTGGCTCTGCTGTTTATGGAGAACAAAGAGATGATTTTCCACAGAGTTCTGTGTGGAGGGTCTCACCTGACTGTGTGATGAAGTCTTCAGTGAGAGGATGTGTCTCTGGTTCATCCTCCTCCTCCTCTTCCTCGGGTCTGGAGGTGGTGTGTTCAGGTAAAACTCTATGTCTCTCAGATGATTTTTCTAGTTGCTCCAGAGGAGTGTAACACACACACACACACACACACACACACTTCTGTGTCACACACACATAAATCTGCACTACAGCAGTGATGTCACACACGTGTGCGTCCTAAAGCTGCAATTGGTTAAAGCTGCAATAAACATGAAAAGTTTGCCTTTTTTAGTGGTGATGAAGAACAGATTAAAGTTGCACAAAAGGAGCTGAAAAAAGTCCTGAGACAGAGTAAACAAAGACACAAGGAGAAGTTTGAAAGATCCGTTGATGACCCGAGCACTAAGTGTCTCTGGGACAGCATGAAAACTATGACGGGCTATGGTCCTTGTAAGTCCAGTCCTTCAGACATGAATGTGAATGAAATGAACAAATACTTTGCTCGATTTGATGAACTTAACTTTGCACATGAGCATCAGAAATAGTTTTCAACACTTGCTGCAAATGGGACGGAATCGTCGTGTCCTGAGATTAGTTTCAGTGTTCGTGATGTCCAACAGCAGCTTAGGTATCTGAAACCTAACAAGGCAGCAGGGCCAGATGGTGTTCATCCCCGTGCCCTTAAAGCGTGTGCTGAGCAACTTGGATCTATTTTACATTTCATTTTTACACTTTCTTTATCAAGTGCTAAAATTCCTGCTATGTGGAAGACATCTTGTTTGGTGCCAATTCCCAAAAAGTCAAATGTAAGTGGCACCTTGTCTAATCTCAGACCTATTGCACTGACCTCACACATTATGAAATGCTTTGAGACACTGGTTTTAAGTCGGTTGAGGGAACAAGTGGCATTATTTCAGGACCCATTACAATTTGCTTACAGGACCCATTACAATTTGCTTACAGGAAAGGTGTGAGTGTCGATGATGCGTTATTGTATTTGCTCCACACAACGTATCAACACCTGGAAAAAATTGGTAGCTCTGTCCATATTATGTTTTTTGATTTTTCTAGCGCTTTTAATACTATTCAACCACACTTTTTAGCTAATACATTAATGAGTTTTAATCTGCACAACACCACAGTTGCATGGGTTTTAGAAAACCTCTTAAACCGTCTTCAGTATGTAAGACTTAATGACAGATGTTCGGAAATAATCTGAACAAACACGGGAGCTCCCCAGGGCACAGTCTTATCGCCCTTTTTATTTACCTTGTACACAGCCGAATACAGGCAGAACTTTGATTCTTGTCATATGCAGAAATTTTCAGATGACACTGCTCTTTTGAGCCTCATCTCCAAGGATAATGACCTGGCTTATAGGACTGAAATCAACTCCTTTGTTAGCTGGTGCGACGCCCATTTTTTACTGCTTAATTTGGGCAAAACACAGGAATTAATTATTGATTTCAGAAAGAACAAAAAAGCCATTCTTCCTGTTGTCATTAAAGGGCAGTCTGTTGAGATTGTTGACTCTTCTAAGTACTTGGGAGTACATTTGGATAGTAAGCTGAACTGGAGGAGGAACAGTGATGCCGTTTTCAAAAAGGCTCAGTCTAGACTGTTCTTCTTAAGGAAACTACGATCTTTTGATGTGAGCAAAAGGCTCTTAAATGTGTTTTATCAGGGGATTGTGGCCAGTGTGTTGTTTTATGGTGTGTTGTGCTGGGGCGGGAGTATCTATCTATCTATCTGTCTATCTATCTATCTATCTATCTATCTATCTATCTATCTATCTATCTATCTATCTATCTATCTATCTATCTATCTATCTATCTATCTATCTATCTATCTATCTATCTATCTATGTGCTGATATCTCGTGTGTGTCCACAGACTCTGTGCGTCTGGTCTCGGGGTCCGGTCTGGTCTCGGGGTCCGGTCTGTGCTCAGGATCAGTGCAGATCTGGGATGGGTCCTGGACCGGGGTCTGTGACGGGGACTTGGGCCAGCGGGGGGCAGAGGTGCTGTGCAGGGAGCTGGGCTGTGGGGCTCCTTCTCTCCTCCAGGGGGCACTCTCTCCTCTGGGGCAGACGTTCCACTGTGAGGGCGATGAGTCTGCTCTGATGGACTGTCCCCGCTCCGAACCAAGGACCTGCTCCTCTGGAGCCGCTGTCACCCTCACCTG